>CAKAKR010039103.1:0-60118 GCA_916700685.1 Adelosebastes latens
CCTTTTTCTCAGTGGGTGAGAGCAAGCCTTCCGCTGACGCTAATGTCCAATGTTCTCTCTCCTTCTTTGCAAGCACTAAACCACTTAACAAGCATTTGTTTTGAACCTAAACCATTTTCTTTGCCTGTCATTACAAACCCTGCATACACTTTCCCTGTAACCTGAACAAATTAGCAACTCCGAATGGCTTTGGCTTCAACATGAGCCAATTTCTTCTTCCCAATAAAATGTGTGTAACCTCATGATAATTGTTAGCTGTTAGCGACTCGCTTCGTCACCATTCAGCCGGGATGACTCAGTGTTACTGCGCATCCAGTCAGAGGGGAGTTTATCACACCTTCAGTCTAAAAAGCTACTTCACACATTCACTCAACACACACACACACACACACACACACTCAGCGGGGATGCAGGTGCTGAAGATAAACACACTCTGACGTTCTGTCACCTGTCACAACCCATATGTCTCGCTTACAACAGAGAAAGTGGTGAAATGCATTACAAGGGATGTGTCAAGAGCTTTTCACGGTTTGTGTGAGTGGTCTGTGTCATGCGATTCCCCCGATGGAGAGATGTCTGACTGGCACAGAGGGATGCCAGCACGAAGAGAGGAGGAGGCGACGGGAATTTAAAAGTGGTTTTCTTTGCTCCAAAGGAACCTGGCAACAGAGTCTCCAGGTTTCTAATGTACTTTAGGTAATTTCCCCTGGTCTTCACGGTGCTTGACAACACACTTTGGAAAAACTTTTTTCTTTTTTAATTTATGATGCGCAGATGTTCAAACCGAGGGATAAACAAAGAAAGACTTAAATCATCATTATCTCTGAAGGCTTTCCTGTAAAGATGCAACGGATTAGAGTGGTGGGGCTTCAAATCACTGGGATGCAACGACTCACAAATGCTGCGTATACGAGCTCAGGGACTCGACTGTAACCTGAGAGGAAAGAGACCCTTTCAAGCAAAAAAAAAGCGGTCGTAACAAGATATGACAATAGACTTAAATTTCCCCATGGTTGTAAGAAATGAAACCACTATCAGATGGGTCTGTGCTGTATTTAGCATGGTGACATTACTGTTCTGAATTATTCATAATGCTAACATGCGGACTGAGCAATCTTCACGTTTTGTGCACTTCTTCTTTCCTCCCTGCAGCGCCGTATCCATCCAACTTGAATAGCACTGAATGCCTCTTGAATAGCCGCTGAGGTTTCCTAAATAAATATTTAATACACCTTACTGCTGACTGAAGCTTTTTACTATACCGACAAACTATCAATAATTGTTCTATTCAATGGATTTAAAATGCTGACTTTTTCATTTATTTTTATTATATGTATGAATAAATGCAATTATTCAGGTACTGCTATCTAACTTCCACAAAGCACCACAATTAAAAGACATTTGGGCAGGAATACAGTAAAGTGCCTTCATAGCATGAAGGATGTTTACAGAACATTTGACCTTTTGGAGCTTTTGCTCTTTAAATTTGTTTGGGTAGATGACAACAGTCCTGCTCAAACTATATGCGCATGTTTTTTGTAGATATAGAGAGATTGATGTTAGTTGTCTGTGAAAGCCTGACGTAACAAAATCAACCAAGTGCAAACTGCACTTTTGCTCTTACTCTTCAAGTGCTCTTAGCAGGGAATAAATAGAAATGTAAAAAGTGTACAGAGAAGTCCATCATGCTCAGGTAAAGTTACAGGAACTGCAGTCAGACTTGTCTCAACTCCCTCTGCCTCTAAATGCTCTTAATGGGTCATTTTGACAGTTTATAAAGGCTCTATCCAATCACAGAGCTGCTTGTGAGTCTATTGTCTTTTCATTAAATATTGAATATTGATATTGATGCACATATGGAGCTTTATCAAAACTTAATTTCTTTTGGGATAAATAGAATTCCGAGTACGTGACTGTGTCACACTGCTTTTTTTGAGTCACTGTTTCACCCAAGGAAAATATTATGCCTGATAAAACTGTATTTTTCTACAGAAGTTTAACAATAATTCATAGTGACAAAAAAGAATGCTTCGCCAGAATGACGCCCAGACTGAACAAACATCCCTTGGTGCTGAAGAGGTGTTTTATGACTTTCTTACCCTTCTACCAGAGTCCTGTTGGCCAGGCGGATGCAGTGCTCCCACAGGACGTTGGACACAGGCAGCGGGATGCGCACATGTCTGGAAACGTCCTCCAGCCGCTTGTTAAATTGCTCAAACTCCTGGAAAGGTAGAGGAGAAAGCACAGGTGAACACAAGAGGTAAAAGAAATAATGATGTTCAAGAGGTGGATTTCTTTATATAATCAGAGCTGCAACGATTAATCGATTAGTTCTCAACTATTAAGTTAATTAAACCTTTTTGATAATGGATTCATTAACGGTTTCAGTCATTTTTAAATAAAAAAGACAAAATTCTATGATTACAGCTTCTTAAATGTGAACATTTTCTGGTTTCTTACTCTTCTATGACAGTAAACTCAATATCTTTGATAAAACAAAACAAAAAAAAGACATTTGAGGAAGTGATCTTCGGCTTTTTCACCATTTTCTAACATTTTATAGACCAAACAACTAATCGAATAATCAAGAAAATAATCGACAGATTAACCGACAATGAAAATAATCATTAGTTGCAGCCCTAAATCAGATACATTAAACCTGTTTTATCAAGACATATCCATAATATCTACAGCTAAAAACATGTTACCATACTAAACAAACACAAACGTATATTAGACGAACACAAACATATGTACTATATAAGACATTTATAAAGGGAACAAGCCACAATGGGACCAATACAACTTGGAAGACAAACTTAAGTGTTCTTGAACAACAATATCCATGTATTTCTTTCCTCTGACTCTCTCTCAGCTACTCTGCGTTCCTGGATGACATCCAACACCAGCTCCCCCAAAACCAACTTGGAGAAGCTAAACATTGTTATAAAACCACCTCATGCTGTGCAATGCACAATTATTTACAGTCTGCAAAGAATAAACTGCATTGGGGGGTTTGTATCAATCTCTTTTGAATAAATAAAGCCAATCTTTATACATTTTACATACAGTGCACACTCTAAATCGCTGTATAAATACATAAAATCATTCAAGGCTAAATCATCTTTTTCCCAGCCTACAGTATGTCTATGTTATTTAATTGTACCACAACTCTACTTTAACTAAGCTGATTTAATGATTTTACCGTCTGGACTGATGAACACAACATCCTGAAGTACTGTGCAGACGTGGGCAGGAAGTATGAATCCACCAAGCCACAAATCATGCGGTAAAACAAATCATTTGTGCGCTGCTGAATACTGTATTCAGGTTTGGAAACATCCCAACTGGACTCATTCATTAACTTTTTGATGTGCATGCCGGCTCTTACAGTCAGCCCTTAGTCGGCCTTTGGGCTCTGTTAATTTATATCTTCTACTACACACTTGAGATTACATTTGAGACGTGTAGTTACATCTCCTCAGCACGTATCTCAAAACAGTACTCCAGTCATTAGGGCTGTGTATTGGCAAGAATCTGGTGATATGATACGTATCATGACACAGGGGTAACGATTCAATATATTGTTTATACAAAAAGCAAGGTGATATATTGCGATTTTTTTCAAATCTAAATTTAGGAAAACTGTCATAGTATAAAGACGCACCATGTGTATAAAATAGGAGTAAAAAAAAAAAGTCTACTATAGCTAGAGTCTCAGCTTTCCAGTGATACCCAATTTATGCAATTCTAAGACTGTTTAGGGACCCCAGTATGCAGAAGTGCAGGAGAAAATAACACTTTTGTACTGCATGCAAAAATTGCATTGTTTTTGCCAAAAACCGCATTGAATTATCATAAAGTGGGCATGTCTGTAAAGGGGAGACTCGTGGGTACCCATAGAACCCATTTTCATTCACATATCTTGAGGTCAGAGGTCAAGGGACCCCTTTGAAAATGGCCATGACAGTTTTTTCTCTCGAAAATTTAGCCTAATTTCGTTATTTAGCCTCCTTCGAGACATGCTATAATGACATGGTTGGTACCAATGGATTCCTTTGGTTTTCTAGTTTAACTGTAGCTTTAAAACTGAGCCCACTACAACCTACGAAATACAGAACAGATTAAAAATCGATACAGCGTTTTGGAGAATCGATACAGTATCCCAAAGCATAATATCACGATACTCATGTGTATCCATATTTTCTTACACCAGTCATGAGGGCGTTGTTACAACTGGACTCCAAATGTTCTTTCTTTTATGTTGTTGTTTTTTTGTAACTTTATTTGTGGCCTTTTTATGCCTTTGTTTGATAGTGTTAGTGGAAGGAGACAGTGTGGAAAGACAGTATAGGGGAACGGCATGCAGCAGACAGTCCAGCCAGCCGGGTATCAAACCGGGGACTCGCTGCTCAGGGCATTTGCGCCCTAACCACTCAGCTATCGGGTCGCCCCTCTCTTTCATGTTTTAACACCAAGAAAAAAGAGGAAACATCTCAGAGGACGGTGCGGGCTGCAGGACACGAAGATGTACTACACAGTTTTGGTCACAAGTGGCCCGCGGCTACATGTGCCATGTTTTGATGCTTCTTGTTTGTAGCCGTAAACACTCCACACAGGGAGAGGTTTCAGCTAACACTTGCTGTGTACTCACTGCACCCTGAAATGCTCAATTATGGATGATATTATACAATTATGATATTTTGTTGCCTTTTACAGGGAACAAATTGCAGTCCATAAGGACTGTACATAAATATGATGGAAGTCTGAGGTTTCCCAGTGTTGCGTTTGCAAATATACGTCTGCCAACTTTAATTCAAACTGCGTCGTATTAAAAAATGAAGCTGAACTCTACGGCATGCACAACCGCCATTAATTTCGCAGCCGAGACCGAAATGTTATTCATTCACAAACAGTCTCACAATAGTTTCTGACTTAAGCAGTTTGTCAATGAAGTCATTCTGAGGCTGCTGCGTTTCCTTGCCACTTTATATGCAAATCAATGCCATTGTTGAATGCCAGTGATCAACCTGAATTCATGAATAAAATATTCTCCTGTGTGCAGTACAACAAAATGTAGCACACTCTGTTCAATCAATGCACATAACGCAATCCATATGCATTATGAGTGTCTGACAAGTTGGCAGGGAGAGCTATTAGTTCCTGATGAGGAAAAGTACATGCTGGATGTAATATGCACCATGTCAGTCCATCAGTGGGAACATTTTGACACGGTTGGGCATTTAAACTAGGCCAGCGAGAAGGAGATTTTCCCCTCAGGCAATTTAGCTCATAAGCTGAGTTAGTGAGAATTAACTGCAGAGCTGCCCGAAGCCAGACAAACATCTATGAGCCATTCAAGAATCAAAAAAGTGAGTTTGAGCAGATAACTTTAAACTGTGACTACAGACTGTGTATATATATTAGGGCTGTCAATCGATTAAAACAATGAATTGCAATCACACATTTTTTCTATCTATTCAAAATGTACCTTAAAGGGAGATTTGTCAACATGGGAATGGACAAATATGCTTGCTTTATGCAAATGTATGTATATATTTATTATTGGAAATCAATTAACAACACAAAAAAATGACAAATATTGTCCAGAAACCCTCACAGATACTGCATTTAGCATAACAAATATGCTCAAATCATAACATGGCAAACTCGAGCCCAACAGGCAACAACAGCTGTCAGTGTGTCAGTGTGCTGACTTGACTATGACTTGCCCCAAACTGCATGTGATTATCATAAAGTGGGCATGTCTGTAAAGGGGAGACTCGTGGGTACCCATAGAACCCATTTTCATTTTCATATCTTGAGGTCAGAGGTCAAGGGACTCCTTTGAAAATGGAAATGCCAGTTTTTTCCTCGCCAAAGTTTTGCACAAGTTCTGAGCGTTATTTAACCTCTTTCCTGACAAGCTAGTATGACATGGTTGGTACCAATGGAGTCTTTAGGTTTTTCTAGTTACATATGACACCAGTATCTTCTAGCTGTTAAACTGAGCCCACAACAATCTCAGAAAGATCGATTGCGTTAACGCGTTAAAGAAATTAGTGGCGCTAAAAAAAAATTGCGTTAACGCATTATTATCGCGTTAACTTTGACAGCCCTAGTATATATTTATTTATCTATTTCAACAAAATTTGTTGAAGTTTTTAACTGCAATTTAATCAACAGCTCTCTAAGAAATGCTGATGCATGTATGGGGATTTGTGTTGGACTGCTCAGGATTTCACACCACAGCGAGCCCTTCACACCTTTCTGTCTCTGAACGTCAGAGGTGAGAAAACTAGCGCCGTGTGTCCTTCCACCCCATCATGTAAAATTTATAATGGGAAGCGGCCAGCATGCATAAAGACACCCATTTAGTGGAAAACTTTCAATTCCAAAAATACGTCAGGGACCGGTGAGCTCTTTAGCAAAGCTGAAACTTCGGGAGAGATCTGCATTCAACTCTCAGCAGCTCACCCACTCTGTACTAAATTATTTACCCCATCCCAAATAATTAATAGTAAAGGTCCCCGAATGAATTTAACCTCATGGGGGACAACAAGGAACTTCAGAGTTCTTGACTTTAAGCGGAATAACGAGTAATACTTTAATATGTAAATGACACCAATGTTAAAAGGATAAGCCCAGATTGTATTTCTCAAGTACAACAAAAACACTATGAGAGGAAAATCCCCTCTAGATAAAAGCAAATCTATTACAGCTGCCTTTTTTGTGTTCTGCTTTTAGTTATTGTTATTGATAGTGCCTGACACTGAGAAGGCTGCAGTGGACAGTTGGTATTTGTTTGGGGAAAAAGAATAAACATTGGGATACTTCTGAACTTTTCCTGAATGTAATATACACTAGAACAGAAAAAAAGATTATTACAAGGATACCATTAGTCTTACTCTCATCATTTAAATTCAGCTGACAAAGAGTGTTAGTGGCATACATGATGCAACAATCTTAATGGGGAGATGTTTGCATATTATCTCTATGAAATGTGATAAAAAAAAAGCTGCTCCAATGAAGTCTCCATTCCTGTCTTTGAACAGAATCTTTATGCACAAATTGGGATTAAAAATGCACTGACTAATTTACATTTGACTTGAAAACTTTAAAGCTGTACTAATCAGTATCTTTATAATAACAACGGATCAAACGACTACATGTAATAATAAAGGGGCATTGCATAGATAATTATGAACGGACTCTGCAGTTCCCCTCAGCTTTACAAAGCGTTTTAGAGTTTTTCAGCTCATTGTTTTGGTTTTCCAGGAGGTAACTTTACTGTTTTGGTTCACTCTCGCTGCTCTTATCAACCTCGTTTCCAGCAGCAGGCAGCTGTTTTCAGTGAAAATGCTAAGCTAATTGACTGTACACTACCTGTCGAGCACAAAACAGCAGACAAAGTTAGCGACTAGCTTGTAAACAAAGTGGAGCATTTAGCCACTAAAGATCCAGATATTTCCCTGTTGGTGGAGACAAAAAACAGAGCTAAAAGAAGAGTTGATATTGGACTTATATTGGTTGGTTAGCCAGAAGCACATCCATCCATCCATTATCTGTAACCGCTTATTCTATTCAGGGTCACGGGGGGGCTGGAGCCGATCCCAGCTGACATTGGGCAAAGGCGTGGTACACCCTGGACAGGTCGCCAGGCTATCACAGGGCGGAGTCGTAGAGACAGACAACCATTCATGTTCAAATTCACACCTACGGGCAATTTAGAGTCAACAATATACCTAACCTGCATGTCTTTGGACTGTCGGAGGAAGACGGAGAACCCAGAGAAAACCCACGCTAACAAGGGGAGAACATACAAACTCCACACAGAAGGGGATTGAACGTGCGACCCTCTTGCTGTGAGGCGACAGTGCTAACCACTGCACCACCGTGCAGCCCTGGTTAGCCAGAAGCACAACTCCAAATTAATGCTAATGTTGCTCCACGTCTGCTGGATGTGTAAATTAACCACTATTTCTAACATGGTAGCCATAAACATAGTAAAACATAATCATATTTCAGTGCTTGTGTTTACAGCTTGTTCCACTGCCCTCAAGTGGCAAATAAAAAAAACAAATAAATAATGCTGCGTGAATTATTCCATTCCCATAGTTTTCAGAAATAAACTACATTATAGCTAGGGCTGCCCCCTCTTAGTCGATTAGACGACTAATTGGTGGTTTTGGTCTTAGGCAACTAAGATTTCTTCTGTCGATTAGTAATTTTTTATGCTTTTTTCATTCTGAATTACTTATTTCTAAGAAACTTATGAGCACATCTCTGGTAAACACAAGATTTAAAGTGGTGCTTTTGTGTGATTCTTTGTGGAGAAACTCAATTTTACAGATCTGTCGTTTAAATCAACTAATCGATTAGTCGACAAAATCATATGAGTGTTATTCGACTAAGAGTTTCTTTGGTTTGGAGGACAGCCCTAATGATAGAAAATCCCATGTTACCTCAACAGTCACCTACGCATTTCTTATGCAACATTACCTTTAACAGGACGTCCACGTATACATTATGCTGCGACATTATCTCCCTAATGTCCCATTTAACTCCGGCCATCAGGAGCAACATTTGTTCGTAGTCGATGGCCTTGGCTGCAACGATCCAGTATATTGGTTTCCTAAGTTCACTGGCTGTAGACACCGTCTGAGAGAAGGAAGGGAGAATGCATGTGTGTAAGTTACATTCAATATGGTTTTGAGTGTTATGTATACACAGTAAACACTTTACTAGGCAGACAAGAAGTCAAGGTCTCTTCAATTTCGCCTTGAACGTCATCAATTGCAAAATATTTCCAAGAGGGAAATCATAGAACATGACATTCATTTGATGTTTGGGGGAAAATAGACCTCATTGTGTACCTGAATGTTTCAAATGTCAAGTGGACAGAAAAAAAAAAAGCCTGGGAAAGAGCTGCCGGGGTGGTTAGGGTTGACAGACAATTTTCTCCTTTGTTGATCGAGAACAGCATTGAATGCTGGGTTGCAGTTACATGGTCATTCATCTCTACAGAGAAATAGGCTTTTAAAGAAAACAAACAGGCAGAGTGATGGCTACAAATAAAAGAATGAATGCAACTGGAATGCTTTAGAGCACATCAAATAAAAGATACTACACATATGTTACAGCATGTTTTAATTAATGCGCAATGAGTTGAAAGATGTGTGTCTGATAGTATCGTAAGTATTAATCATCATGTTAGATTAAAATTGAGGAAAACAGTTTTTTACGCCATCCAAGCCTCAGAAGCAGGCACTTGACACGCTAGCAAAGTAATCATACATTGGTCATTAAATGATGAAATGATAATGAAAGGTTTGGTACCGTCGTAGTCAGATGTTTGGTACAATCTCACATGCAGCTGACAGTGACGACGTGACTAACGGTTAGTGTAATTGCACAAACTTTAGAGAGCAGGTGCGTGTATACCTGGGAATAAAATTGTTGCAGGAAAGGCTTCTTGGCTGCAGGCATCATCGTGTCCAGGTGGGACTGGAGGGACTCAAACTGTTCGGCCAGAAACACACTGACGAAAAAAACAGAGAAAGACATTTAATTAGGCTCAGTGGGGGTATAATATGGTGTGAAAAATGTTCTGACAAAATGACAATGTGTTGTTTTTGTAGTACTCAAGAGTGACGGATCAATCAACTAAAGCGGATATTACTTTTGATTGAATTTTGGTTTGAGGACCTGAATTGGAGCAACTGATAATTAGAGACTGAACTTTAGACGTTACGTCTGTTAATTATATGATAATGTGAATAGATAAGAAATCCTAGAGACATTTCTGTACCTTCTGTGACCTCTGCTTACCTTTACTGATGCTGATGTGTACCCAGATGTTGCACTAAAAGTCTTCTTTCAATATAATTACTTGTACTGTTTAAACAATTACACCATTCTCCACTGTTGCAGCAATCTAATTTATCCCTCTTGATCATTACAGTTTAATGCAATAAATAATTAAGTTGAACAGACTCCGGTGTTGTCGCAACATAAATCATCCTCTAGTCTCTCAACTCTGCACTTTGTAAAAAACTACCTCTGATTTCCAGTCTCACCTCACAAGAAACCTCCAGTGCTGAGAAATTAAGCCAACACAAAGTCGAATGGCCAATCGAGGCTCCAAAAGTGAGTCAATCCCCATAGACACCTATGTTAAAATGCCAGACTTTACAGCAATAATAAACATGTTTACAGCCTGGTACAAAAAATGGCTTTGGTCTCTATAGCTCATACATTTTTTTATTAAAGGGACTATTTGTAACTTTCAGAAATGCTTGTTAACAGCGACACCTGTGGCCGTGAAGTCAACGAAAGTCAGCGTCGGGCTCGCGCTTGCTCGCTCTAAATAGACCTGAACGAGCATCGCTCAAAACAGTGGGGCAACACACGTCAGCTAAAACCACAATATCACTCTATATTTCAGCTGCTGGGCAGTAATGTTAGCTGACCAGACGAAGGTCTCTCCATGAATCAGTGCTGGCCTTTCCTGCCTCAGCCTCCGGTGTCTCCCTCTCCGGAGGGAGACACCGGAGGCTGAGGCAGGAAAAGCGGGTCGGTGCCGGGGCTGAGCAGGAAGAGAAACGTTACCGTCTCCGACCGGGTGCTGCTGATAACGTTTCTCGCTGCGGAGCCCCGTCACTTCACAAGACACGGGAAACCTCTGTTGGTCTGGAGGAGCTGCAGCATTTATTTCTGCACAAACACCCACTGTACATTCACTAGATATTCTCAGAGCTAAACTAACTCTTCTGCAGTGTGGAGTGAGCGCGCGTTCACGTCTAGAGGTGGAGCGATAACGTGATAATAACGCGTTAACGCATATTTGTTTTAACGCTGCTAATTTCTATAACGCATGAAAGCAACTTGCGATATTTAATTAACCTCTTAAAAAGCTGATGGGCCGCCAATCTTTGGCCAATCGAGGTTGTAGCGGGCTCAGTTTTAAAGCTAGATAAATAACTGCAGTAACTAAAGCTAAATAACGCTCCGAACTAAATTTTGACGAGGAAAAACTGGCATTGCCATTTTCAAGGGGTCCCTTGACCTCTGACCTCAAGATATGTGAATGAAAATGGGTTCTAAGGGTACCCATGAGTCTCCCCTTTACAGACATGCCCACTTTATGATAATCACATGCAGTTTGGGGCAAGTCATAGTCAAGTCAGCACACTGACACACTGACAGCTGTTGTTGTCTGTTGGGCTTGAGTTTGCCATGTTATGATTTGAGCATATTTTTTATGCTAAATGCAGTACCTGTGAGGGTTTCTGGACAATATTTGTAATTTTTTTGTGTTGTTAATTGATTTCCAATAATAAATATATACATACATTTGCATAAAGCAAGCATATTTGCCCACTCCCGACAAGAGTATTAAATACTTGACAAATCTCCCTTTAAGGTATATTTTGAACAGATAAAAAATGTGCGATTAATTTGCGGTTATGTGTCACTAGCGTCACCCTGACCCGCCTCAGCTCCTCCAGCGATCCACCTCTTTGCCCAATTTTGGATTAGCCGGGAGTTAGGCTGTTGTCACTGCCAAGATGGCAACGGCCAGAGCCATCCACTTTGAGCTTCACAACAACTCTTCAGAAACATACGGGTGACGTCACAGAGACTACGTCCATATTTTAGATAGTCTACACTCACAAGGCAAAGTATCATTTATGTCCAACTGGGAGCGGGTTTGAGTTCAGGATCAAGGCCGGAGTTTAACAAGTACGACTGCTGCGGTACAGCGCGGTTCACATACAGCAGTGATTTCTGTAGAGCTCCAGGTCAACAACAACACAATTGATTGGACAAGTGCAATTTAAGAGAAGAAAACAACTCAACAAGGCTTGAGCCTCCACACACTGTGCTGCCCCTTGAACCCAATTCTGTTTTGAACTCACTCAGCAACAAAGTGAACAATGATGTCATCCTCAGTGTCATACACGCCTGCCAGCGGGACCGAAAACCAGCCTGAACATCAATCTTCCTGTTCCTGAGTCAGCTGATAAACAGCGACAGGATTTTTTCCAGTTTTTATACAAATGAGAACATTTATGTTTATTTTGAATACTAAAAGGATGGGATATGTGATTAAAAACATGAGTAAAAGTTGTGGCTGAATCATTTACTTAAATCATTTTGGTGCGTAATCAGGAGCTCATTTTCTTTCTTCCATTTTTATGACAAGAAACATTTTCTGAGTTGTTCTCATCATATATAAATTCCCATCACATACTGTAGGGGTTTTCTATTCTTGCAGTGGAAAATAACACATTTTGGATACATGGGGACTTAAAAGCTAAGTCAGTATTTTTTCTTAAACAATCTTCTCCTTTTTAAAGGGTAACGTCGGTATTTTTCAACCTGGACCCTATTTTCCCATGTGTTTGTGTCTAAGTGACTAATGGGGACAACAATTTTTTTTAAATTGGTCCAGTATTGAGGGAGAAAGCTGTAACCGGCAGCTGCAAAACGAGCTGCGAGGGCAAGTGAGCAGCGTCAATATAACGTTACGTGCACTAAAAGTGCTTGTTTTTGCCACTTGTCCACAATACAGAGTTTTGGAGAAGCGATACAGTATCGCAAAACATATTATCAAAATACTCATGTGTATCAATATTTTCTTACACCCCTATGTCAGACCCTTATAATAACAATCAGAGCGTCATGGAAAGCACTTTTAGTGGCCGTAAATGATGCTGCCAGCTTGCCCCAATAGCATATTGCAGCCCGTGAGCAGCTGCCATCTACAGCGCTCTCCCTCAATAGTGGACCAATTTCAGAAATTGTTGTCCAGGTTGAAATACCAAAGTTACCATTTAACCGGGAAGGTTTGTAAAAATCTTTACAAGAAAAGCCAGAGCTGTAGGGAAGTTTTGCAATCACTGCATGGCAATAATTTAATAGTTTATAATTTTCAGATCTGGCCACACTGATGCTTCACAAACAGACCATCTGTAAAGATGCTGCACAACAGTGAATACTGTTAACACTAACACAAGTCTTTATATTAAAAGCAATAATTAATGAGGGCTGTCTGGTTAACGCTAAATCTGAAAGCACTACATTACATTAAACACAGCCAGCACCCCATAAATAAGCATTTGCTCTTTTCATGGTGCAGAGAAAATCACATTAAGGTTAGCTGGAACAGCTTGTGTTTACCTCGGCAACATGGTGCAGTCTGGGTAAGAAAAAAAACACCCTGCACTTCACACTTATCTCATCACGCTTGTATAAATACGACACCTGAACAACAGCTAGAAGCTACAGAGCTCTTATCTTTAATTTCTGCTCAGAGGTTCGTCCGTGGTTTCAAATGGCATATGCTTAAGACGTCAGCGGTGCTCACAAGACACACTAAGGTTAGCCTTTTCTAATAACACCTTTTCAGACAGGAAAAAAACTTTCCATGCATTTCTGCCCAGAATAAGTCTGACTCCCTTCTACCCAGGGGATCTTTTCCTTTCAAACTTTACCCAAGAAAGAAATATCTTCACCTCTGCACTTTACTTTCATTATTCTTCCGAGCTTGTTGGCTGCCTCCAATACATGAAAAACTTTGTGCGAGTGAGTGTAAGCCTATTCAGCATTTCTGCAGCGGTGTCATCTGGGCGCTTGGTTTACAGACTTTCATTATAAAGCACTCGTACACTGCAGACTTCTCAGAGTCCAAGAGCTGTCCTACTGACAATAGCTTAACCTAATTATGTATGAGGGCGCTTTTGTGTAGTGTGTGCGTGGATATAACAGAGAAAGATAAAGAGGGAGAATGAATAACTGCATTGGCGGAGAAAGAGGGAGAAAATAAATTTGTAAGTGAGGCACTGATTGCAAGACAAATAGCAAATTATAGGGAGAACGCTAAGAATTTCTAATTAGGGGTAAACAAGTCTCTCTGTCGCTCTCTCTATTTCAATCATCTTTTTTTTTTTCCTTTTCAATTTAACAAGCTTTAAAGGCACACAAACACACACTGCAGGTAGAGCAAATCTTTGATGTCCGGTCTTTGTAACACTGCCTAATGAAATTATGAGCACCTTGAGGCGAGGCAGTGAGCGAGAATCAGCCTCTTTAACTTGATAAGAGATGAACATGTTAGGGTACATCACACTGCCAGGACACACAGGTGATGACATCAAAACAAACACTGCTGTCATAATCCTCTCCTCCATACCAAAAGAATAAACACCAAGAATGCTGTCTTAAGGTGTAATTATATTGCATACTTTATAATTACTTAAATCATTGCGTGGTTTACAGGAGTGTTGTGTACTTACAGAGACTCAGTGGCCACCACCCTCTGTGCTAGTCCATAAAGCGTCCCGCTGTTAGTGAGGACCACCAGTTGGCTGAGATGGGGGCTGGGCACCTTCTCCTTCCTGTCCTCCGCTGCGCCGTGGACTCCTGCACTCTCCCCCGCTGCCTCCTGGAAGGCACACAGGTGGACAGGCAAGTTAGCATGCAGAGTGAAAAATATATATTCATTACATTCTTCAGAGACCTAAGAGACACTTTATTACTTGTGAATGAGGCACAAAATGGTTCACCTTCTACACCTAATTGCTTGGGATGCTTGGACCCTGTTATACTTGTTAAAAGTTATTATTATAATTACAAGCAGCACAGAGATGTGCAATAACCAGGGAACAGAGTTAGTGTTGGATAAAATGAGAAATAATTTGAATGACTGGTAACTATCAGCGTTACTCTGTTGTGGTTTCTGAGGAGGTGCTGCTGTGGACGAGCATTGTCCCACTGTTACTTCAGCCTGTTCGCATGAAAAGGCGTATGAATACCACGATGATTCACAAGGCATTTAGCGTGCAATAAGAACGCCATTCTTGCTTTTGGCGTAACATGCGTGCGCTATGTAGTCTGTACTGACTGCAATGTAAACACATCCACGTAAATACAGTATGCCTTGCTCAGAGATAGTGACGTAGAATAAAAAGAGAGAAAGACTGCTCATGGTGGGTGGGAGGAGAGGTGGATGGGTCCAACAAACACAGGACTTTTAACCAGGAGACCAGTGTTTTGTTTTGTAAGTTACGTTACTGACATTTTTACGTGTTTCTGTACTTATTTTACGTTGATTCCGTGCGTATTGTTAAGGCTGCTTGAAACTTTGGAAACATCATGCATTTAGAAAGAAAATATTGTAGCCTACATTTTGAAGTAAACGGCCACAAAGAAGGGTAAACGAGACAGGTCCGTGTTTCAAGACGCTCGGGTGGGTTGCCAACTGAGGACAGTCCGTCCCGGTTGAACAGTCCCACAGGGAGAGATGGCCCAACAAGCACTAAGCGGCGATGTGCAGGCGAGGGGTGCTGTAAAGCGCCACCTTCATCCCAGGATGAAGTACGGCGAGAGCCAGCCAGCACCTGAGAGAGTTCCCACAAGGGGATCCTCCCACAGCGAGTGGCCGTCCCTGACAAACCGTCCGGGGCGAGAGTGCTTATAACTTAAGACAAAATGAGAGCGTCATTGCGAAACGGAATAACAATAACAATAACAATAACAGTTTTATGTCGATTATCTTGTTTTCATAATCGCTAGAAGTTAAAATCATAATTGAAACCATACCAACCATGATGTTTTTCCTAAACCAAACTAAGTGGTTTTGTTGCTTAAACCTAACTGCAGACGTTACTGTAGTTTAGCAACATACAAATGACACGCAAAAAGCCTAAAATGTGACACACTCAATGTCCTTGCAATGTCATGTTATTTATATGCCCTCCCGTGAGACCAGGTTGGTTACTTTAACAGTTAAACTGACATAATAGATGGTTCACTTGCAAAAATGAAGACAAAATGTAGATGTATGCTGGTAGGTAAGCATAATCTGAAATTCAATCAACCTTGTGGGGCTCAGTTACACCCAAAGCACACACACACTCTGAAATTCTGCTGACCAAACACTCCTCAACAGCAAAGCATTTATCTTCCTTTTGATATATTCCCCTACACTTCTCCATCCAGCAACCCCTTAATCTCTTCATTTTAAAAAAACAATTGAAATAGAAAAAAGAAAGATTTCGACCTAGATCCCATCCGATCAATCACAGTAAACTATATCTGCATACAAATCCAATGACATTCCATACAGGAGGTCAGGTCAGATTATTTTATATAAAAGCATGATGCATTACACTGGCATGTAGGGCTTTACATCCTGCAGCTGCAAAGCCCCCTGAAACAGCCTCTGGGAGATCAATAGCAATCATACAAGTAATGAATGAATGGGAGCTATTAATGCTGGACCATATCAACCACTTACATACTGCACTCCTTTGCAATCTGGGTCTAATATTGCGTACGAGCGCCATTATTCCAGACGACCAGCTTTTATTACTGAGGCTGCACGAAGTACAGTCGAACTATTTAAGAATAAGAAGTGTGTAAATGAAAGCACAAGGTACAAATAAGTGGTTACATCATTTCTAATTCATCTGAAAAACTCAAAGGGAATAAAACATGAAAATGTGTGTGATAACAGGCCCACATGTCGCTAGTTTATCATCACTCAAAACCAGAAGATAAAGCAGTGTTGTAAAACATGCAGTGATGTGCACAGTTTTAAGAAGATGACGTCTTACATTCCCCTAACGGCAATCTATTCCTTAGAATGAGATATATAAACAGCCCAGCTTAGAGAACAAAAATGCTCAGTATGCTGCTACAGTACGCAGATTTATGGTTTTGCTCGACCGAGGCCTCCTCTGTGAAAACTGCAACCTTTCCACAACCTCTGAGTAATCTCTCTGCGTTCAGTCAAACCTTCAGCGCTGCAAAAACCATTATCAGTCCGAAATAAAATGTTATCACATCCAGAAGATTAACACATCAATTCTATTACTTTTACAGCTTAATGGCTTCGCTGTGGAGGGTGCAATATCTATCTCCTCCAAGAGCAACTCTCTACAAATATAAATGCTGTTACTATTTAAAAGTCAGAAACATGAATAAAATAAGACACAGCCTTAAATAACAAATTAATTATGAATAAGTTACTCATAACATTACATTATTGTTAAGGATATTTCTGAAGTTTTTTTTACTGACTTAACTTTTACTGACTCAATGGTACAATAATTTGTGCAATAATTCAACTGTGCAATACTCTGTCACTAATACTGCATTTATACTGTACATTTAAAGAAATACTTTAATTCTTATTTATAACATTCTGGCATTTATATTTAACACACTTAATAGCACCCACTTCTCAGCATTTTGTATTTACTTATAAGCATTTTGTATTTACTTATTTGCACTAAGGTTATATGTTATATATTGCACGTCTTAATGCAAATATTTGTACATATTTCATATTTCTTATATTTAATTTTATTAATTATATTTCTTTACATATATTATGTTTATACTGTAGCATTATGTACAATAATGTATGTGTTACTTATTCCTTTATTTCTATTTTCGTACATTTCTTTATGTTTACATAAGAGCAAATGTGATGCCCCATTTTTCCCCCAGGGGGGTAATAAAGTTTTCACATCTGATTAGAAATTTTAAAATACGATATTTTCCTTCGTCTGACTCACTAGGAGCAAACTTCTGACGTATATGCAACCAGCATTGAAAGGACAAGACAAAAAGTATACAGCGATCTTTTTTGTCCACTGCAGACTTTCTGTCCTTTGGCAAGAGGCTGCAGAGCATTCACAGCACGACCTCTCGTCTACACCAAAGCATCCACACCATGGCCTTTGGACAGCTGAACTTATTGTGTAGTTATTCTGAACTCAGGGCAAAGGGAGGACAGCTGAAGCTCCACATTAAAGATGCACTTTGTTACTTCAACTTATTTATTTAATCACTGAAGTGTACAAATGTTTAAATTAATACTTTTTTAGGATTTGCATATGCTGCTCATGTTCCAGAGTATGCATTATGCATGTTAAAGTGGCAATCCTTAAGATTTCAGTCCTGCTTTTTTTCAGTCTTTTTGTTGATACATGAGCATAGAAATATAATAGAAAAATTCTATTTCTATGTACATGAGCTTCAAGTTTACAGAATTGTGTAGTATAGTATTGCATAGTTCCATTTTTTGTATTCAACAGCCTTTTTTCTGAGAATGTCACCACAGACACCAAGTTCATAATACTGCAAATATGTAAATATTTGGCTAGATAGTGACTTAACAGACATTTATATAAATGAAAATCTTTGAGATTGCCACTTTAAGGAGTTTGTACTGGTGAATATTCTGTTTCTCTGAATATGGCAATAATATTCTGAAGCTGCTCTTAGTCAGGATTATTACTATGATTGTTATGTTGCCAATTGTTTTTGTTTTTTTTAAAGATTTATGGAAATTTTTCCAGTATTCCACAACATCAACATTACAACAAAGTTCATGTAATTTCCTCCAGTCATGCTTAATAAATCTGTCAACATCTTTTAATAAACAAACGCACTGTGTGATTGAACACATTTGAAGCTAAAACAATGTCACCTAGGTCTCTGATCGCTGTGAAGAGTTAAAGAAGGACAGAAAACACTTCTAAGCACATAAACATGACAAACAGTGCAGTGGTTATGGAGTTAATCCAGAAACGTCATTAGTACGCATTTCAATTTTGACAAGTGATTTAAGATTTGGACCATGATAAAAGCTGCACGCAAACACACAATATATTGTAAACAAGTGCAGATAAATTAGACATTATTGCCGTTGTTATTCTTTTTCTTGTAAAACAGTTTGCTTACGCAGCATTTGACATATGAGAAGAGTGGGGCGACACTGTGGCCAAAACATGCATCTGCAGAAATTCCTTTAAAGGGTCATTAAAAGACAGTTTTCACCTGCCAAAAACTGATTGCAGTTCCTACCTTGTGACTGAAAGTTTTTTTCTGTCTCAGAACGGTTCGATTTAATTCTGAAGCAGGTAAAAATAATCTGTCAGATATAATCCTCATGAATAAAATCAAACTATTCTGAGGCAGAAAAAACCTTTCAGTCACAAGGTAGGAGCTGCAATCAGTTTTTGGCAGGTGGAAACTGTATTTAATGGCTTGCAATGGTCCTTTAAAGGAATTTCAGCAGGTAAAAAGGACTGAGTGGGTTATAATCTGTCAGATATAATCCTCATGAATTAAATCAAACAGTTCTGAGGCAGAAAAAAACTTTCAGTCACAAGGTAGGAGCTGCAATCAGTTTTTGGCAGGTGAAAACTGTCTTGTAATGGCCCTTTAAAGGAATTTCAGCAGGTAAAAAGGACTGAGTGGGTTATAATCTGTCAGATATAATCCTCATGAATGAAATCAAACTGTTCTGAGGCAAAAAAAACATTCAGTCACAAGGTAGGAGCTGCAATCAGTTTTTGGCAGGTGAAAACTGTATTTTATGGTTTGTAATGGTCCTTTAAAGGAATTTCAGCAGGTAAAAAGGACTGACTGGGCTATAATCTGTTAGATATAATCCTCATGAATGAAATAAAAAAAACTCACTGAATCACTGAAAAAACTTTCAGTTTATGGTTTGTAGGTAGGTAAAATAATGAAGAGTCATAATTGCAAAAGAGACCTTTTCTTTATTTCATATATACTCCATCCATAAATCATGTTAATTACAGTCTAGTTTCAAATTGTAATTATTCGGTTACAATAAACGTTAAAGTTTCAAAAAGACATACCTTTGCTATTACCACGGACATAAAGTTATGTGTATTTGCTCATTGAGACTGTTTGATCCAGATAAAAGCAGCTGTAGACTTATATAAACTGGGCGATACAGCTTTAAGGGACTTTGCGCGCCAGTTTCTGGCGGACAATCGCTTTTTGGCACAACACCGGGACCAAGAGAGGCTGCACAGAAAGCTGCCGGGGCCGGTAGAAAACGGAACGGCTCTTTCCTCTTGTGAATTTCCGACCAGCCACAACTTTTTATAAATATATACTGTGGCAGCTGGGGTGGCTGCATTAGTGTTAAAACTGCCCAAAAATTTGGGATCGCTCTCTCTTCGGGCGCTCGCATAAAGGGCCTCTCCATCTAAAAGTCACAGGCTGAATTTCAGTTCCAGTCCGCCCACGGATCATGTGGCACACACAGTTTTTTTTCCTGGCTACGGTAGTGCAGGGAAGGAAGCAAAAACTATGAGCTTTAATATGATTTCTATGTACATGGTTGCTTTAAGTGTTTTGTATTTGAAAACAGGTTACAAGTTATGTAACACCCATCTTCAGGTCTTCTAACATTGCAGTGTGTTCCCTTTAATTCTGCTGTATGGTTGCATTATAAAAGTCACACTGACATGTTCTCCTTTAAATCAAACAAATCAATTTCACTTCGGTTTCATTCGTCCGACATTGCAGCAAAGTCTCGCTTGGTCTATTTTTAATTTCTCCACATGAGGCCTGACCTTTCATTGACTGCGCCCCTGCAGCATCAACACTTTATGCAAAAAAGGAAAAGGAGGCTTCTGAAAGACTGTTGGGAGAAATGTCAGGTTTCTTTTCCAACTGCATATGACTCTGCTGGGATTCTTCAGGTAAAAGCAATGACTAGTCTGAATACAAAAGAAAAGAAGAAAACCAAATAACGTCCATGACATTTGGGATTTTATGCATCTGCTTTTCCAATTCTGAGGCGAGAAATGTATTTTAAAGGGAGCTCCAAGCTTTGACAGCTTGTGACAACCTCAACAGGGTTTTATCTTTCTGTTCGGTGTGACATGCACACTGAATATGATACAGCGTCCGCCCTGAGTGTCTACTCCATGTTTATTCGTTTATTAGATGTTTGATCTACTATCATTTTATGCTCAAAATGGCAAACATGATTTAATGGAATAGCATTAACATAATTTCCACTTGTTGGTGCCCTTTGGTGCCCCTGAATATTTGAATTATTTTGGGGGGTAAACATACAAATCTAGTCTGATACTGACACATCAAGCATGTTATTATTATAGATACAAATACGTGCATATAATTCGGATGCTTCTGCCTGTTTTAATCTGCAAATAAATGTAAGAGATGTAGAGATGAGGAAGCTCATTTTGTCCCACAATTAATTCCTACAAATGAGAGATTAAACTTCTTTGCTTAATTGTCTTCTTAATCCTGCGGCAATTATGGCTCACAGTTATCTTTGTGGTTGATGGCAGACAAGCACCAACATGCAGCTGCTGAAATCCTCATTGTTATCAGAAAACAGGTACAAATTTAATTCCAACTTCTAAAAATAGCTTCACGTATAAAGATATCAAGTCATCATTTCAGGCTTCTGTAATCAACTGTAGTGTAACTTGTTTTTTGTTGATATCCTTGAAGACACAACTGCGCAAACAATTATGATTTCACTTTTATGAAAACACTCGATCAAAATAACAAATGACTTTAGCGAGACAAAAGTAAACTAACTCCATTGCCAAGTAGGCCCATGTGCAAAAGATTCTGCCATATTGGACAAATTAATCATCAGTGAACAATTTTTCAGAGTCGTATACAAGCGCCTGAAAAACTTGAGATGAGGCAGATCTTTCCATATAGCATGACATGATAGTGAAGAGGTCGACCTTCATTTGATTTACACTCTGCAGCTGCTCAAGATATTCAGGAGGAGTTTCAGTTTCTCTGCTGTCCCACTGAGATAAATAGTTAAATTGCTTTTCCATTGTGGAGTCTAGTATATAGTGTTACAAAACCAATACTGACTGACGGTTATTGGTCCGAGTTGATTTTCAATATATGCTACAAAACAATTTCTGGTATGTTGATAGAAATTAGAATTTAAAAATGTTTCTCTGTATGTATGCAAAGTATCTGTATCTGTGGCTATAGTGTAGTGTGTAGTGTAGTGTATGTGAATATTCTAGTAAATCACAGAAAATAACATTCACAGGATATTAGAGCTAAAACTATTAATTGATTCTTCGATTAGTCCGTTGGCAGAAAATCATAGGCAATTGCCTTAAATGTCACTCATTTAATCTTTCATACTCTATCTGCAATTATGCTAAATACTCATTAGTTTAACATTGACAAATTGAAAGTCCAGTCATTAGCATTTGACATTAAGTCCAGTCATTAGCAATTGACATTAAATCCCTTACAGAGTCGACTCACTATTCATAAAAAGGAAAAAGAAAAGAAATCAAAGTTTTGAAAAACGCAAAATTAACATGAATCCAGTATTGGCGGTTGCGAGACGCTGCATTGACTTTATTATGACAACCATATGAATTATTTCTTCTGTGAAAAAAATACATCTTGTGCATTTGAGCATAGTAAAATAGTTCTCTAAAGAAATGCCCTCAAATTGCATTTGTTACATTTCCCAGAGCAGTCTCAAAGGCTGAGCACAAACTCTTCACTCAGCAGATCACGCAGCTATTCAGAGGAAATTTTACTAATACATTTCTCGGCTTCCTGTTTATAAAACTGACATCAATTTGGCAGGTTATGCGAAGGAAAATAATATGCTTGTCTTTCACCTCAGTGTACTGATGTAAATGATCATCAACCTCTGACTGAGTTTAATGCAGAAAGAGAAGCTGGAGCACCGAGTGACCTCTATAAAAACACAACAAATGACCACCCATAATCACTGTAGTGAGCCATGGCAAACAATACGAGAAAAAATACTGTATGGAAAGTAAGAATATTCTCATAACATGATAGCATGATAAAAGCACAATCTGTAATCTAAATGTAAGCAAAAGGGTATCCCCACTACCCAAAATCACAACACTAGATTGAAACCTGCCATCCCCCCATGAACAGGCCTTTATTTTGAAATATTACACGGCTTTGTTGAACAATCAATTCTGATTGGTCAATCACGACATTCTACGGTCTGTTATTTCTTTATAGCAGACGTTGCTATGTATAACAGACCGTTGCTATGGATGCAGTTCTGATGTCGGACTCTGGTGGACCATTTTTGTGTTTAATTATTGATTTCTTAAGTAAGTAGCTGTGTAGTAAGCGGGATAATGTACAGCTAGCGGGTGATTGTTGTGAAATAAACCCCTTCAGGGTGATGCAAGACATTATCCCTTACATATGATCGGTTTACTAAGATACCACAGCTGATAAGGCTTTATTCATTCTGTGGTATGAGTAGCACGTCAATTTATATTGGATTACAAAAATATCCAATTATGTGAGCTTGAAATTATACAAAATAAACACATTTTGTAATTAGGGGTGTAAGAAAATATCGATACACTTGAGTATCGCAATATTATGTTTTGTGATACTGTATAGATTCTCAAAAACACTATTTTTAATAGTTAAAATGCAAAGATTCGTGGCAGACAGTGCCTCAGATTGCACAAAAAGTAGTGCTATGATGTTGAATGTTACAGGGACTGTGATAAATGCAGATCCCACTGTTCTCATTGCATAAAAAAGTAAACTTTTTTTCTCCTATTTTATGCATATAATAGTGTATTCTTTATACTATGAGTTTCCTAAAATTAGATTAAAAAAAAATAACAATATATCACCTTGCTTACATCATAGCAATATATTGAATCATAACCCCTGTATCATGATACGTATCGTATCGCCAGATTGTTGCCAATACACAGCCCTATTTGTACTGTAATGCTAAAAAGTGATGAAATGCAGTTACTGTCACTTTGTATTTGATTCCATTTCATGAAAAACATGTTTTGGTTTGGGGAAAGTCTGGTTGGTTGGCGCCAAAGACCAACAGCCACATAAGCAAGCGAGGCCAAAGGGAAATATCAAGCTCTGCAGGTAATAAACAAGGTTGGCATCCTGCAAGGTGGAAGCACTGCAGGGTACAATTTGTTCAACACTGGTACAAAGGAACAGAAAGCAGTCCACTGATAAAAGATCCTAAATCGAGTTACTGATACGCAAGAACAAGGCAGCAGGCCCGCTGAAACCTGCTACGTGTAAGTGGTGCTTGAAAAATGTCCATTAGAGCATTTTTTTTTTTTTTTTTTTTTTAATAAATGTGGTTGCAATTCTATCCACATTTTCCTCCATTTGCCAAAAGAACAAGCTCCATTAAATGAACCTACTGTTCTCTACTGGAGCAGACTGACTTTTGATTAGTGAATGTGAATGACAGTTATCAACACAGTTACGTAAATTATTTAATCAGGACGGAGGTAGTAGGAGGTCTTCACTGATGACACAATAATTAAGATTTCCAAAGCAAATCTGCCCTAATTAAAATTGCTTGTTTGAGACAAAAGTCATGACATTAAATATTAAAAAGTTGATCAAGGAAATATTTTTCAGAATAATGAGAATATTAACCACGAAGACCATCAGCAATATTTCACAGTGCTTTGCTCTGCAATGACGCCAGATAAAATGTAGTTGTATAAATATAGCAATTAACAACTCGTAACAATACTGGGTAACACTTTATAATAACCATAATTTATGAATGGTACATTGATAGTTAATTAAACTTAGTTAATAGTTATTTTACTCTTAAAAAAATAAGGAAATTATAATTAATTATGTTTACTAATTATGGGTAATGCTATAATTTGTTAATTATTTGTTAATGATTACGAAAATATTTGAATAGATAAATAGACCAGATATTTATAACACTGATGAATATAATACCTTGTTAAATGGTAAATAAATAATTTGTAAAGCATCTATAAACATTATTTAGATAGATAGTTAATACTTTGTCAATGGTTAATAATTGGTTTCTGGTCCATCTATCTATGTAATGTTTATAGATGTTTTACAAATGATTTCTTAATGGTTTACAAACCATTTGATAATCATTAATGAATATTTAATTTAGCATATAAAATGTTATAATGTGTACAACAATTAACTGTTAATAGATAGTGTACTGATGTAATCAGAATGTAATTGTTATCGTCTCTTATCAGCTGTGATGCAATATAGAATTTATGAAGTAATTATTTCATATTACACAAACTAATGATAAAATAATAAAAAAAAATATAGCATTACGTATACATAATAATAACATTATAAATTATAATTTCATTGTTTGTTAATAGTAAAAGAACAATTAACTAAGTTTTAAATAACTATCAATTTATCATTTATAAATGATGGTTATTATAAAGTGTTACCGTGCTTTAAAGATGGATATTTACTAGTCTCCTTGTAGAAAAACAACATATGCACATAATTTTTAGCAAGCAGAGCTCGCCAAAGCAGGATTCATTCATTATAATTAATCAATGAATTAATCAATTAAAGCCCTTTAGTCTGCCTGCTATGTTAGCCATGAGCAGACAGGAGCTAGTGAACCTCACATGCGTAACACTGGCTATGGATTTTGTAAAATTGCAAGCACGTCCACATCAAGCAATTTTTCCATCCATATCAAAAGCCAATGTCCTCCATTTCATTACACTTTGAATACTTCATATGAAAAATAATCAAAGTTCACAGACGACGTTTGAACAAAACCTCTACTTCTGCCCATTGTATATTAGAGAAAAGGAAATATCTGGGTGGGTGTGTGGATTCTCAGTATAATCTGAATTGAAGTAAGAAAAGCAGAACTGGAGGAAGAGAACAATTCTTTTCTTTGTGAGCTCACCGTGTTTTTAATTATCTGTCTGGCGCTGTTGCTCAGGCAGAAGTGGCCCTTGAGTTAATGAACCATTTTAAGACCTTTGCTAAACGAAGAGTAAAAAAAGAGACTAAAATTTCCCTGTGACAGACAGATAGTTTCAGCCTTTTGTTAGGTATTTTTTTTAATAGAGCCTGTGCCCCCTGGATAACACTTAACAAAAGTAATGCCTCGATCTGAGCTTACTAAAGTAATTCAAACCTTTGACTTACAAAATGTTAAAATATATCTGTCACAGATATAACTAAAGGCCACTTTAATAAGTAAGTTACACTTCTGTGTCCTACTGACATCTACTCGTAGAAATGTCTCTTTTGACACTGCACACACTAATAATCATACACTGAACTAGGGCTGGGCGATATGGCCAAAATCTTGATATAGGTAATTTCATATCTATCTTTAAAGATATATTTCACAATAAACATGCTTTCTGGTAATTCAATAAATAAAAAGTCTATATGAAATAACCACATAGTAAAGCCTATGTTTGCATAATCCTGTGTGAATTAAATACTTGACAAATGAAAAGTACTGAGTATTTTCTCATTTAATTAAGAACTTTAGAGCAAAATGAACAGTTTCAAGTGAAATTATAGAGAAAAAGTAAATATTTCTAGCTGACTACATTCACATGCATGCACACAAATACAGAGCAATCAGATTAAGACAATAGTTTGATCAGATTTTATGAGAAATTTCAGTTAGTACGTAAGTGTGTGTACGTGGGAAGTGAGTGGTGAAGCGAGAGAGAGCGCGACGGCGAAGCGAGTAACATTATCGACCGAGGCCCAAGCAGGAAAAGTTAACAGAGTTTGGTTTGTCGGTTCTGGGCTACTGTAGAAACATGGCGCTGCAACAAGGCGGACTCTGTGGAGAGGACCCGCTCCCTATGTAGAGAGAAACGACTCATTCTAAGGTAACAAAAACACAACGATTCTTATTTTCAGGTGTTTATACACTAAAGAAAACACACTTATTAATATTATATTACATTGTTACAATTGTTACACACTGATCCTTTAAGACAACAGTTTGATTTAATGAAGTTTGATCAGCTTTTCTGAGAAATTTGAGTTAGTATGTGCTTGTTATTATCAATTTAGATGACATAATTGTGTATCACGATATGTTGATATATGATTTCATCGCGATACGATTTAATTGAAAAACGATAAATTACCATATTGAATTATCGCCCACCCGATAGCTCTATACCGCTGACAACATTATGCTTTGAGGAGACATTTAGTTTGAGTCTTACTATTATTAATGAGCTCTCTTGGTGTAAGTGACAGCAGGAGTTAAATAATCAAGACGGAAATGCTACAATTAGGATTTACACCATGTTTCAAATGTCAAATCTAAGGTAACTATATATTACAAGAAAAGGGGCAAATGGATGGAAAATAAATGAATCACTTCAACAGATCCAGTACGTTCTTGATTTATCACTTTTTTGGACTTAAGGTCATATATTATTTGAGCATAATACACTTGATACACACTGAATACACTTGACAAAACTTTGGCATAAAATGTTATTAATACTGGCAAGAGGCCATCGTTGCAAACCAAATGCCTCCATCTTAATGTGAAAGACGTTTATTTATGCTTCTGGTCTTCTGTGTGGTCTCGGTTTCAATTCTGACCAAAAACATCTTCCTTTCTGTATGCATCTAGAAGCTACACATTACAAGGTCAAACTATTCTCTTACAGTCTTTGTTTCTTTGTCATTTTTTGCACTTGTAGTGAAGACTCTATAGTCTCTCAGTCATGCTGTAATGTCTGTGTCCTTACCCTCATCAATGATCAACAATTAATGTGAATGGTACACAAAAGAAGAACGAGTCAGCATGTGGAAGTCATGGCACCTTTTAGTGAGAGTTTATATATAAAAAGATAATTTGGAAAATAAGCACATATATGCCAAAAGACAAAAACAAATGGGAATATCAACGCTTCAAGAGACATTTCACTGCAACTGCATTTATTCAAAGCCAAACCATAATTGGATTAGGAATTTTGGAGAGCAGCACCATCCCAAAGCCTTCGGGAAGAATTTCTTTACTTGATTCTGTCAGCTTTGCTAACATCCAGTAGTTGAGAAAGAACAGCTTGCCTAACAGTGCAAACATCAACTTCAATGTCCTTAAGGGCCTCTGTATAGTGTGGACAGGCGAAAGGGAGAACAAGTTTTGTTTGCCAGCGAGGTATTTATGCTGAAATGGTTTCCCCGTGTGGACCAACAGCATTGTTAAGTATGAAGACATCAAGCATCAAAGCCAGGGAGCTTATCTACCCTTGTGTAATGATTATAAATTAAGCCCTGGAATTGCAGATGAAAAGAAAACATATAAAAATGATCGTCCAGGGAGGGATTTGAAAACAGATAAGAGCAAAGCTTTGAATATAAGACTTAAAAACAGGGAGTCGCTTGATGACTATCAATCCCTGCTGTTTTTCATCCAACACATCAAAGACGAGAGGCTGAGATATTTAGTCAGCTGAAAACAATTATTAATGAGGATAGACGGTTGAAACAGATGTAAGTGGGTATATGTACAATAATTGTGCGTGGTAGGACTTAATGAGATTCTGCTACGCTTTATGGTATTCATATGGGACATGTAATCTCCTTGGCATGATGCCTTAGGGAGACAATGGCACTGAAGCTCTGTATCGATCAGAGTGCAGGAATTCAGATCCACGGGGAAAACCCGCCAAACATCTGTAGCATATTTCAGATTTTATATAGGCCATACTTTCCAACTTTACAAAACTTCCTTGCTATTTTGTTGAAGACAAAACCACCCAAAAGCTCGGTTACAGCATTTCCCACACAATGCTACTGCAAGTGTGCACTGGCTCTCTCATTACACTTACAGTAAGTAGCCACAGTCTACTTTGCAGGCTATGGGTTTATCTTGGCTCATTTTCTGTTCTTCTAAAGTGCTGAGTCAGGCCCACCTCTGCTGGAGCATCTATTTCTTTATTGGATCTTCCCTGCACATCCACCGGGTGATTTGTTGTGAGCATCTCAATTTTGAGCAACAGCCTGAGGTAGTTTTGAGGTGGGTATGGGAGGCCCTATCAGTCTGCAGCAGTAGACACCTGAGGAGAGTTGGGAGCTCCCTCTCAGTATAAAGTCTGCTGGATCCATCATTTGAACCGTGTGAGGTAATGTTATATAGATCTGGGGAAATAGTTCTCAACATAAACGGCTGGTGTGAAAAAAAGATATGCAAATACAATGAAATACTTAAAGGACTATTTTCTCAATCAGCTTCATACTATTGTATGAGCAATGCTGTCCTATATGGACACATAATAATCTACTAAAGTTAGTTTATTAAAGTTTTTGCCTTCATTAGATAGACTTGAAAGTAGGGCTGGGACAATAGACCTATCTCACAATTCAATACTATCACAATACTTGGGTGCCGATTCGATTTGGTATTGCGATTTTTAAGTATTGCGATTCTACAAGTATTGCGATTCGATATGATGATTTATTGCAATTTTTGTTAACACTAGACCAAGGGGAAAAGTTGAATCATACACTTCCAGGGTCTTTTAATTTGAAAAATATCTAAATTAATACATTAAAATGTTTGATTTTCAGCATGCATGTAGTCAGAGATGTCCTGAAGTCAAAGCATGCAGCTTTAGCCATGATGTCTGGCTCTGCTTTTCCTGGCAACGTGTGAAACTCAAAGTGTTTCCATACTTTACTGTATGTGTAGTGTTTACCACTTTGGATTTAATATGTGAGGGTGCAGGTTGTATCCACACGGACCCTCCGCTGTTTTGTACTTCCTCGTTGCGGCTGGCTGCGGTTTGTTTTGGTTGGAGGATACGGAGCGGATATGACGTCACGTTACCCAGACTACAACAATAAAAGCGGTAACTTCCTTCTGCCTCCGCATGTACTCAAATGAAGCAAATATATCGATTCTGGCATTAAAAAAAAGAAATTTCAAAATCGTAAAAAAAAAAAAGAAATAAAGAAAAATCTTTTTTTTTCCCCCACCGCTACTAGAAAGGGGAAGAGAGAGGGGATGTCATGCAGCAAAGGGCTGCAGGTCGGACCCAAACCCGGGCCACTGCTGAAAGGACTCAGCTTTAGTATATGGGGTGCCCGCTCTACCAGATGAGCTACCTGGGTGCCCCATTTAAGAAATTTTGTAAGCAAATTGGCAAAGAAATCCCTGGTTCTAGCTTCTCAAATGCTTGCTCATTTTACAATGATATCCTGGAGCTCAACAAACCTGGCTCCTGCACCTTTCAAATAATAGCAAGAAAGCTCCGACCTAAGAATAACCTTTCGAAAACCAGCGTTTGCAGGAAAAAACTTTAAAAGCAATACAACTTTAAAATGCTATTCCCAAGCAAAATAAAAAATAAACATCCTTAATTTGAAAGGTCCAGTAAACTAAGAGCTTGATAATCCTGTAATCGCCCTTGTCGTGAAGGAAGCTTCCAGCTGGGGAGTTGAAAAGTGATCTCTCAATTGAAGTGTCTCACTCTGTCTTGATTGACTGTTTACTCCTCTCCAATCCATTCCATAGAGATTTATGGGCCAGTCGAGTGGACTGCCTGCCAGCCAATTACTGTCAAGTGGATCCTATTGCACCTCTTTGTCACTCTAATACTAGAAATTTGGTTCTCATTAGATGAATGTCAAATGGAATTAGGGCCTTCATCTATTTTGTGCGACACCGCCCGGCACCTCTAAGCCTGTCTCTGGTAACTTCTTCTCCCAGAGCTGCAGGTCTGCTCACCTGCTTTGGGATGACAACAGCCATGACACAGGAGTAAAACTAAAAAAAGAGAATTACCGCCTTGTGGTTGTATGCCTCCGTCAACCAAGTCAAGTTTTGTTTAGATCCATGTCTGTCCAAGACGTTATCACATCATCCTTTTATCCTGTTGGATATTTGTGTGAAATTGTCATAAATAGCATATGAATTCTTCAGTTATGGCCAAAAACATGCTTTGCGATGTCACAGTGTCCTTTGACCACCGAAATCTAATCAGTTCATCCTTGAGTCCAAGTGGATGTTTGTGCCAAATGTAATGAAATTCCCTCCAGGCGTTTTTATGGAGATATCCCTTTCACGAGAATGGGACGGACGTAAGTTCACACCAAGGTTATAATAGTTAGTTTTTATTTTATTTTTAGGAATTCAACAGACTTGACCATCCAGGAGACGCCGCAATGTCGCGATTACTTCACATCGGAAGATTAAATATTAAACACTATGGCCATTCCTATACAGTTCTCAAACTATGTATTTCGTATGTATATGTAGTTACCTACTTCTGAGACATTATATCTATATCTTATATTATTTATTTAGTTTCAGTTTACAACAAATATTTTTAAGTTTTAGTTTACTATAATAATCCTGGTTGACCTTTCACAACCAAAATCTAATCAGTTCATCCTTAAATCCAAATGGACGTTTTTGCCAAATTTGAAAAGATTCCCTTCAGGAGTTTCGGAGATATTGCGTTCACGAGAATGGGATCTACGTACAGACAGACAAACAAGGCCGAGGCATAATAACTTGCTTGAAATAATTGACTTAAGGACATTTATGAACCAAACTGAAGTGTATGGAAAATGCAGAATACAAATGACGGGATTTGTATTAAAGTGTGTAATTCCGCTTATCACCATGTCAGGCACACCGAGAGATGTGAAACGGGAAGCTGCTGAGTTACTGTATCCAGGGGGATCAACTGTCTCCTTATCACAGCCGAGGAGCGTGACCTACAGCTGGGCCTATCAATGAAGTGTGTTTGTGCGCTCCACTGAAACCCCAACGAAATGTCAATACTTGTGACTTCCTGACAACTACAGTATAAACAGTCACACCACGGAGCTTAATTGTGATCTATAATCCCTGTCACATGGCAAACCCCCCCTGGCGCGTTGCACCATTCACAGAGGTAGACAGCAGGCCACAAAGAAGAGGCCAGTCTGGACAGTGATGTGCCCTCGTGAGACGCACAACTAATGACCGGGTTCAGTGTGCAGTGAGTGTGTACGTGACATTAGCCAGTGCCTCTCATGAGAGGCAGCGTGTCTGTGTGCATTAGCTGTGCCAAGACAGTGTAGCGAACCACAACCCCAATGCATGCTTAGGGATTATCATTCTGCTGCTACAGTAACAGGAAGAGAGCGTGAAACGAGTGCTCAATGTAGTAGTAAACTACAGTAGGACTACAAACCTGTATGTGTGTTAAAGTTCCCATTCCTTTTGTATACGTATATGTGTGTTTTCTTGTCTGTCGGTGCGTGTGTGTGTGTTGTTTTGGGTGCATATCTGCAAACACCCTCACTGCCAGACGACTGCTGCCAACACAGAAATTACCCAGCTTCTCAATCCTGTTTCAGTGCCAGGCATGAAAAAGTCCCAATCTGCGTACCCAGAAGCGGACGTACGCACACATAAACACACATCTAATCAACTCATCACACATTTTGGGTTGAATTCAGCAATTTAAAGAATCAAACCGGGAAAAGAAACATATATTTTTTTTAAAATCAATCAGACGTATCTTCATGCCTGGACCGATAGTGAACACTGAAATAAATACACATTAGGGGTTGGGGAAAAATTGATACGGCATAGTATCGCGATATTTTGCGTGGCAATATTGTATCGATACACGGACGTCACGTATCGATCTTTTATTATATAAACTTTTAAACTCTTAACAATCCGACGGCCGCTATTCTAGTTTTCAGAGGTTGTAGCGGGCTCAGATACTGGTATCATATGAAATGATAAGAAACGATATTGATTGGTAACAACTTTGTCAGCTTGTTGGGAAGAACTCTTAATAACGCTCCACAGTTATGCTTAATTTTGGCGAGGAAAAACTGGCATGGCCATTTTCAAAGGGGCGCCTTGACCTCTGACCTCAAGATATGTGAATGAAAACTCTGAGATAAACAGAGTGAAAACTGTATCTTATTAGATAAAACAGATGTTGACAAACTGCATAATTTGCAGTTGAAAAAGGTAATAAATCGCAATATATCATATCGCAATACTCAGCATATTGTAAAATGTTTAAAATCGCAATAAGATCGTATCGTGATAATATTGTATCGTGCGGCCTCTGGTGATTCCCTTCCCTAATACACATACAAACATGCCATTACATATTTAAAAGCATCATTAAACTGGGAGGAACAATACAAGCAGAGTTGAGAGGTGTGCAATCACTGGCAATAAAAAGGACAAACAGATAAGGAGGAAACGTAAGGGAAGAAATGAGGGAGAAAGAGTTTGAAAAACAAGTGAGTGACTGATTGAAAGAGTAAATACTGGTTGTTTGAGTATTGAGAGAAGTTAAAGGACGGTGATCCAGACATGGCCTGCATTGCAAATGCTAGCATGTGTCAGCTCTTGCCTGCAGCAACGTCTCTCAACAGCTGCCACAGCTGAAGTTTCTGGCAGCTACAATATGGCCGCAGACGGGATTCATGGCATCGTTCTCATACGGCTACGTCGGTCATCTAACCTGCCCAATGCAATATAACCAAAAGATTTGAATTTAACTTCGAGTAAACCATTATTTTATGCGACAGCTGATTCCTTCTTAGTAAAACAAGTCAGTTTGGAGCTTCACATTCAGGTAAAGATGACACTGGTGTTGATGGCAGCGCGCGTGCTTAGACATTATGTAACAGGTGTTTTGTGGTGAGCGAATATGTGAACAAGGCAATTAACGTCTCTGGCACTCTCCGAAGTTTTTCCCTAACCTCACAACCTTCCAAACACTCTCAGTGAAATATTCAAAGTCAAAAGGGAGTGAACTCGAAATGAAAACTGTCAAACCCAGAGAGGCGACGGGGGTTTCGGAGAGGTAATCAAGAATAACGGAGGCGGAGAAAGACAACATAAACGAGGGGGATGATCTTTTACTTTTCCCCCGTGGAGCTCCCAATTTAAGCCGAAGCCGCTTTGTACCTGAGACGAGATGAGATGGAATCTCGCTACCGTTCATATGGGACTCGGAGTCATTACCGGCACATTGCTTTTAGACTCAGACAGTTGCGACGGCAAAGCAGGGGAACAAAACCGCAAGGGTTCGGCCGCTCAATTGAAATGCGGCGTGCAATTAACTTTATAATCTGTTTACAAATGAGGTCTACCCTGCTGCAATCTCTGGAGTGTGTGGGGGTGTGCATTGGTATGCAGGGGGAGTGTGTTTGTGTACTCAACGTGAATACATTCTCACTTTGGAGTGAAGACACCTATATTAAAAAATGAGGCATTTATAATCCATAAGGAAACTGGATGGAAACTGGATGTTTATTGTTATAAATGACAATATACATTAGCTGTGGAAATGTGTGTGAGATTTATGTGTGCAGATGTGAAACACAGAAGAGCAGAGAGAGAGTGAGAAGGAGAAGAAGAAAAAAGAAAAAGGAGTGCTGTGTAAGTTTGGAAAATAGGTCATTCTCGCCAACATTGAATGATTTATCGAGATGAGCTAAAATAGTTTTTGCATATGAGAAAGGAGCGACTAAAAGCATTTGCCAATACATTAGAGAGAGGATGGGTGTAATTACAAAAGCCAGAGTCAGTGTCCTATCTCTGAAGTGGTTTTAAATAGATCTAATATCACACAGCCTGTGATGGCCACAAAGTGATATGATTATGCTCATCTGAAATGCATGTGTGCACGCATGCGTTAAAGCTTTAACACAGTTTCGTTTCGTGAGAAAACTCACTCTTGCTCGCAAAAAACCCACATGTCTCTGCTCTCTTTCTCCACCCAGTCTGTCCATTTGTCCGTCTGTGTTCATTTGATCAGTTCAGATGATAAACATATATTCCCCACAGCTGAGCACCGAGCTTGTCTGAGACGGCTCGCAATTTAGCCGGAAAATAATTGGGGAGTAAATAGTTGCTATAGTGCCCCCTGAGGGAAGAAAAGATGATGCTGCAGTACGCTGCCCAGTGTTTACTACACTTTAAAGTTTTGATAATTCATCATTCTTTTCTGACTTTTATCTGTTTTCTTCTGCTTTATTTTGCTCTAGTTCTCTCCTTATCCTCAGTCCAACCCTGAATTGCTAAGCTATAAACATCACAGCAAAGTAACCAGCATTGCTATCACAGTGAAATGCCATTTTTCTGCACTGTCAAAGAAATGCTTTGTTTTAAAAAGGTGCTTTGGATGCCGTGTGCTCCCTGCTGTGGAAAACTGCTGATTATTTCTGCACGCAAAAGTGATGCTGGTTGGAAAACAATTCACTCCGTTCACCTCACTTCACAGTCTAGATGGGATATACATTAAAGATGAGACTGGTGTTGAGGGTTGCCATGGCAGCTTGTTATTAGATTGTTATTGGCGTTGACAGTCTGACAACTCATCACAGTCCAAATCAGTGATTATGTTACTGCCAGCTGTTTTCAATCAGAGCCAAATAGAAAAACACTAAATGGCACAGTTAGAGGGCTAGTTCAGGTGTTTTGAAGTGGAGTTGTACGAGGTACTTATCCATAGTAGGTGTATTATTAATATATTCAAGTTTTTTAATTAGAGTTACCGCACGGAATGTACTGCTGCCACCTAAAAGAAATTCTCGCCTTAAAAAAATCCATATCAGTTTAAGTGTACGCTATATTTACAATATTGTCTCTGCTTTATGTTGCCTACAGACAGCCGTTTTCGATGGGGAACTGAACTGAAAGTGAAACTTATGCTCTCTTTAAAGCAGCCAGACTCCGTTGACAAAAACAGCAACCTATAGATACGTTTCACTTTCAGTTCAGTTCACCGTCGACACTTAGACGGATATCAATTTTTTTGAAGAGCTTTTCTTTTAGGTGGCTAAAATATGTTTTTCTGCTGTCCCCTTCCACAGCACTGTATTGCTTTGCTCCGGTGTCGGTACTTCTGTCTGTTTCTCGATGCTGGGGCACGCCAACTGTCATCTACTGTAGGTAATACACTGACTATGGATAAGTACTTCATACAATACCACTTCAAAACACCCAAATAATCCCTTAAATACTTTGTCGTGTAGCATGGTATGTGGTGTTACGTGAACACACAGATGAAATTAGAAAGGATATTGGAGAGAGACACAAAGCTCCACAGGTTCTCAGAAATGAAAAGTAAAACAACACTAATGCAGGATCTCACCATGGGAAAAGAATACATTTTCTTCATCATTTTCAGAGTATTGTAAATCACAATTTCTGACATATGATAAAAATCTAATTTAACTATGCATAAGCAATATTGGCCTCTGATACAGCAGCTCTGGGCTGAATTAAAAGTCGAGCTTCTGAACAGGGCACTTCTGAATAATAATGCACATAAACAGACGTATGTAAATAACCAATTACATTTTTTAAATGAATAAAAGCAGAGTCTTAGAATTCCGATTTGAATTCAAGGCAGAATGACTAAAATATGAGTTCAGTGAGCCATTCACTCGCACTTCTGCCATAATTAGACTCAAGCGACATAACTCATTGTTTTTTCTCGCTAAAAACAAAGAAAAAGCTAAGCCAAAAACATCAAGAGAATTTCATATTCGCCTCTAGGGGAGCAAAACTTCAGAGGTATTGCAGATTAGGGCCAAACTTAAGTCCAAGTATCTTTGAACACAGGCCAAAACGCCAGTCTGATATGGAGAAAAATGAGTGAGAGATGACACGTGCTTCATCATGTAACAGAGGAGAACGACCGTAGAAAGACACGCTATTAGACAGAAGTGTAGAGAGCGTTGTCGGCACCAGACTAATTGTCACTATGTAGTTTTACAGAGGGGAGTAGTGATTGAGAGCCCTAATGGAAAAACACACACATCCACTCTGGTGCGGCCACTTAAACAGAGGGAGGTGTGTGTGTGTGCGAGTTACCACTGGCCAGATAATGATGACCCATAATGCATTTTGTGGCTGTGAGATCAGACATATGGTCGGGAGTGGATGGCCAAAAAAACACAGGTAGAGGCATAAAGAGGAGAGAGGAAAGGGGAGTGGAGAGAGCATGTTTGTGTCAGAAAATGAGAGAGACGATGAGGTAACGAGCAACGGAAAAAGAGGAAGAAAGAGAGTGAGTGGAAGAGAAAGAGAGACAGAGTTACAGTCTTACCATTTCAATGAGGCTCTCCTGGATCCGGTTCAGTGTGGTTCTCAGTCTGCTGCTGATAAGGCCCAGACCCGATGACTCATACTGTAGAATACACACACAGTAAGTTAGTTTCAGAAACACCTTCCTCTATAAGAACTCACACTTTAGCAGAGTGTGAAAGCACGTACACACGGCAACATCTGCTTTCATCTCACGTAGTCGGAGACAAGAGAATCTTTACTTTCTACTTCTAGTCGAGTCTAATCCAAAAGAGGGAGGAGTAAACCGGGAGGAACACACATCAAAATCACACAATCACACCAGCTACAGTAGATGACAGATGAGAGTGTGGAGAGTGTGGAGAGGGAGAAAGAAAGCACAGCAAACTTGACATCTAAATACTTCTGAAATCACTTTCAGATGTGTTTGATGTCACTAAAGGAAGCAAATCACGCACACCTTAGAGGGCTTCAAATCAACCACATCACAAGTGTTGACTAGCATTTTTATCTGGACTAGCAAGGCTGGGGACAACCTTGTGTATTAGTCATCTACTCTTACCAAGCAAGCAGGGCCCACCACCCTGGCAGGGCCCGCGTCTCTGCCACCATGAGCTGGCAAAGACGGGCTTGGGACAGGCTATGGATGACGAATGGGCAGCAGAAAGGAAAAACAAGAAGCAAAGTCTCAAATTAAAAAAAAAAACACTGTGGCGACAGTATTACAGAATTGAAAATAAGCATAAAGAAAGAAGCAAACAAAGAAAATCACATTAAAATGGTCTTTAATCTAAGAGCCAACAGAAACTGCTAATCAGCCATGTAAAGTAAGGAAATATCCGATTATTGTAGAACTTTGTTACCAGGGTAGCTTCCTACTTTGTGTCCACACATTAACTTGCACTTGTTCTGAAACTGAAACACACCTGTGTCCCGTTCACATCTCTCAGACGTGATAAAAAGTGTGGTGATGTTTGAGAATGTCCTTGAGAAGTTCAGTTTACGCGTCACCATTAGTGCTTCACAGCCTGTGAAAACAGTCCTCTCTGGAGAGAGCTTTCCAAAGTTTGAAAAAAACAACCCTAACGATGTCATCAGCCAGGGTTATCTCTGGGGGGCTTAAGACTGAAAACTTTTAAAAGGAGGCTAATATTAAAATCTTGAGATGTGGGGTATGAAAGAGGTGAAGAGGTGGGCACTTAGGATGCAGGGAGAGTCTAATAGAGCTAAACTAAAGACACTTTTTGATACTGAACCCCAAATTGCTCCTGAGGCTGTGCCATCGGTGTGTGAATGAGTATTTAGATTGAATCCTGATGGGCAGGTTGGCACCTTGCATGGCAGCCTCTGCCATCAGTGTATGAATGTGTGTGTGAATGGGTGAATGCTGACATGTAGTTTAAAGTGCTTTGAGTGGTCAAAAGACTAAAAGCGCTTTATAAATTCAAGTCCCTTTACACTATTGAAGTTTCAGAAAATCCTTATATAAAGAGTTTTAAGCATGAAACGAAGCCAACCAGCTACGAGATGAATCATGACCATATAACATTTGATTCAGAGCAAAAAAAACATAGGAAAACAGAAAAAAAGGCAAAGGTACAAGACTGTGTACATAATTATTTTATGAGTGAAGGAATCACTCATCCCATAAACCATTGTGAATGGCAGCTTGCTGCCTCTGGAAACTCCCAAAAAACATTGAAACTAACCGTTGTCGGTCTAAAATGAAGACAGATTTAGCAACTGCGCGCCTTATTTCTCGCCTCAAATGTTTTCAGAAACACATTTCGGTTTTCATAATGTAAGAGAAAGTTTCCAAACAAGCCGCCCCATGTTGGCCCGGTTTGAAATCACGAGCAGCACGCACAAGTGCGACTCCTCCCTAGCCGTTGGGGGTGTGGTACACATTTCCATGGTAACAGCGAGCTCCACCAATCAGAGACGTCACTATTACTCTTAGGATTGTGGGTAGTGTAGTACTTCTCAGTGACATCGCAAATAAAACGTCTTTTTCTTAAAACAAGGTTGATATCATACAGACTTGTGGTTTCGACAGGAGCATATACCATTGTTTAAAAATCTCTTAGCTCCTGGTATGTCTACCTTGAATGGTTAGGACATTATGGCTAATAATCTGATCCGCGATTCAGAATATAAATGGGATTTTCACTTCTGGAACCTCACTGTTGAGCTCTATGAAAGATGGTATTGAGTTGCATTATGGGAAATGTAGGATCAAAAGTTTTTGGGGGATTTTGACCCATACTGGAGACTAAAAGTCTCGACCTCTGCTGCTTCGATTTTGACTTTAGAGTCCTCAAACTTTAGGGAAGTGCAATACTAAATTGCTGGAGTGCCCCTTTAATTACCTGGCCCTCATCCTAAAGGAGTTGAATAGCTTTGCATTAGAGAAAAAAAGTGTTACGCTAACTATAAACTAACCTGGCTACCAGTAGATTATAGTTTTAATTCAGCCTGGTTCCCAATTATCTGAAGAAAATGGAAAGCAATTGTGAGTGGGGGTGGGTATATTATTTTATTCTGCGTCACAGGAGACTCTGATGGTATAAACACTTTGACTTGCACGTGTGAAATGCTGGATGAATATCATGCATTGTGAGGAGCTGTCTGTGGGAGACAGGAGTCGAGAATGAAAAATAACAATTTCTTGCATTATTTCTCATTTTGTTCAGAGAAGTCGTCTATTCAGGCGTCAGACACTTTACTGATCTGCTCTCGCTCTCTCTCTCTCTGCAGCTCTGTCTCAACACATCTTTCCTACTTCACTGTTTTGGTATCCAGCCTCTCTCCTCTCTTCTTTCTGCCATCAAATCAGAGCGACACAGTACAGAGTCCTCCATCTTTATGTTCCCCCCTACTGTTCAATTCACATCTCTCTGTCGTACTCTCTTTTTCTTACTGTCTCTTCTTAGAATAGACAGGTGAAATATCCTGCTTATTCCCATTGGGCAAACTTTCCATAATTTTCAAACATTAATCACTTTTCCAAACTGTAACTCTGCCTCTCTCAGTCGCAGCAGTTGGAAGCACGGTTATTAATGGCGATGGAGAATCTGTGAGCACGGCACATAATGCATCTTTAGCATATGTGCGACAGAGTCAATGGTGCAGCTTGACTTGGCAGGGTCAATATACACAGATAATGGGGTATTTACCCTTTTGAATATTAATGTCACCCATTACTCTTCAAGTGGGGGAGTCAAGCAGCTCCATCTTGATTCCAGCGGTGTAAAGAGAGCAAAGCCTAGGTCAAAATACCAGCATATGTGCATAGCAATTTTCCATAAGCTTTTTAAAGATTTATAGGGGCATTAGCATTTTACTGTAGGTGCCTCTTTGAGTATGACTATTATTGAAATGGGCCCATTCATGATATTACATTTAATGAGGACTAGAGGTAGACAGGAAAGAGAAAAAGAGAGAGTTTCACAGAGCCGAGAGAGAGATAAAGATTGGCATGGGAACAGTGAGAGATGAACGATGAAAGATGAGCGATGCTATGTGAGAGGAGCAGAACATGTAAGATTAACAACACTGTGGCATCAAAGATGAAAAAAGAAGGGTGGGAAGGTGCAGATAAAATGACAAAGAGTCTGTGTGTAAAGAAGGAAAAGAGAGTCAAGACAAGGTGATACAGAGAAAGAGTGACGCACTCACATACTGTACATTAACCATTCAGATTAAGACACATGAGAAAAGTGACCTCCTGACAAAGTTGTGTATTCACAACCAGTGTGTCACCTTCCCTCATCTCCCCACGACACACACACACACACACACACGTCAATAATGTGTAGTGGAGCGGCCCCCGCGGAGCGTTCATCCTCTTTATCTCCTCCACGTCGATGGGACAGAAGTCATTTTGCTGCCATCATTATCACCTCCCCGAGGGTGATACTGACACTAGTGCTGTTTTCTTTCTTTGTCAGGCACAGTATAAACGACGTGATAGTCTCTAGATGGAGCAGGGTGGGAAACTGTAACCTATCGTTCAACTTAAATTTGTACTCCGACAGTGAGCAATTAGAAAAGACGGAAAATTCTAAAATCTGTCCTTAGAAATAAATGCAAGCAGCTTTCTTAAAGCACCATACCACTGATGCAGCAGAAGTAAAAATAAGTAACTGCAGGCAGTGCAATGAAAAAAAAACCCTCCAGATTACTTGTGGTAACTTGAAAGCTCGCATTTCTTTATTTTTAGTAGCACTATAAGGGATGACACACAGCGGGACAGTATGATGCACATCAAAGCTCCTGTGTCGGTTGTTTTTGTTTTTGTGGACCTTTTCATGCCTTTATTTTTTAAAAATTGGCAGTAGAGAGATGACATGAGATGAGATGATTGCGGTTCAATGTTGGCACCTAAAACCTCTAAGCCACCAAAGCACCCCAATTGTTTCCAATATAAGCCCACACACTGGCAGCATCCTGACGCTCGTCAGGATATAGGATTGTAAAATGCATGTGGCGGTGTGTTTTATAGATATCAACTGATGCACATTAAATAATACGACACTATCTGACGGGGTCAGTGTGTGTTGAAGGTTATAAATTCTGTCTATTTTACAGTATGGTGACAGTGGAGACAGTTACGTATTATGTAAAAACTGACGCAGTTCCTGCAAATCTTTCTTTGAAGAGTAACTGCAACTAGTCTAGTAATCCTGATTGTCCTGTCAACTACAGGTGGCATCATGCTTTATTCCACACCCTGTGAAGCACTGATGTAGCATGGCATAAGCATGGATAAACAAATTCGGGGAAGTACCGGAAGTAAACAAGTCGCCATTAGCGCGGTGGCATCTCCCTATAATACGCACACGTTTGAATGCAAGCTCTCCAAAGAAGGGTAAAAATGTTCTACTTTTACCTTTACTTTCTATGTAACCTTACTTTTGACAACGATGTCTAAGAGCTCGGGAAGAACCTGAGCAGTTCTTAGCTGTCTAACGTTAGCCTAACACGGTGAAACAAGTAACGTCAGCTAAGTTAAAACTGCTTAGGTAACGTTAGCTGGCGAAGGCACCGTCTAGGGGCTGCGGTGGTCCCACAATAAATTAACTCAATCAACTAACTGTGACGTTATTGTGAAATATAATTTAAGCTGCTCTAACTAGGGCAACCTAATGACCACAAAGTAAACATCATTCGGTCGCCATAACAAACAAAACACAAACAAAGTGTCTGCTAACTGTGTTAACTGGTGACCCTCAGCCGAATGCGTCATGGTTGCTCGTAGTGACGGCAGCTGTGTCCTTGTTAAAGCCTTCAATTTTACTTTAATCAATTTTAAATACATACTCATCTGTGTTTATTATCTATGCCGACCATTTACTGCGAGCAACCGCGGACACTTCAGGCTGAAAGTCACCAGTTAATACTGTTAGTTGACAGTAGAGTCACTACGACTTGCCACCGCAACAATGGCGGCGCTGTTAGATCGCGGAACACACAAAGCGGCTGCCAGATTTGTCTATAGTACTACACTACATCACAGCTGGATGTGGTCTCAAGTACAAAAGACCCAGCTGTGATGTCCGGTGTTGTGCAGCAAGGCTTTTTCGGCCTTCCGAAATCTAATGTGGAATTACTCTCAAGGCCAGACACTCCAGGTGAATAGGTTTAAAAAATTTACAAAATAGATATCACCATGAAACTTCCCCAGTTGATTAATTACATTAATGCAATTATTTTTTGTATTACAAGTTTTCTGAAAATGCATGTTTAAATATGCAAATGATGCATTATCTTATTAAATTTGTGCTAATTTGCATACATTTCCAGAACAGAAATCTGAACATTAGATAAAGCCAGGTTCAAAATTCTTGTTTAATTTTGTTGACATATTAGAGTCAAAGGTTTTTACAGAGGGAATTTTGGATACAAGTTTTCTGAAATTTTATGTTTAAACATGCAAATGAGGTATTATCTAATGCAAACTTTTGGTGAATTCAGGAGAAATCTACAGACGCAAATAGACAAAGTAGTAAAATAAACACCTAAATATGTATTTTGGATGTTTTCTTTCCACCAGTCTGAAAGAAGACATGTCATGGAAGCAAAATAGCCCAAAATCTAAAAAACTGACCAGTGCATGAAAAACAATGTTTTTGCCTTTTTCCCGTTAAACATACCATGCGTTGTTTTACTCATTACTCTTCAACATAAATATACAGTCAATGTGTAACCAAACAGTAGCATAGTGATTCATAAATACTGTACCATGTCATTGCGTCCAAAGAAGGTGTATACGGCATACAGGTAGTAGTCGAAGAGCTGTGACACACAGTGGATGACATCGAAGGCGATCGGCTTCAGAATGTTCATCATCTGCATATACTTCCCTGTTCGGAGATGACAGAAAATAAACAGTTACTAGAGGTTTGTTAGACAAGCTTTATGTGCTCCTGGTTGCACACCACGATGTATCGTAGAGGACACCCATATTGGGTGTTACTTTAAGTGTTTTCTTTAACTCAGTATCAGTTTCTAATGAATGAAATGCTTCTGTTCTTAAGTACATCTTGCAGGTGATTAAAAGTGTTAAACTACAGGAAGTTAATCATGGTCGAATCACATCCTTTAGGGAAGAACTTCAGCAGGAACACATCGCATTTGCATACACTCGAGGGCGAGGATCCAATTTAGCAGGAAGGTAATAAAAGCAATAAGTAGAGAGGTACAGGGGTGTAACAAGGTTACCATTGACTCAGAACTGATGAATGGAGGGAAAAAAAGAAGAAATAAACTCAATCTAGCTGGCTTTGCCACTGAGACAGCACCATTTCTCTCACACTCTCATTTTTCACGCCCTTTCTCTTGAATTCTGCACCAAGAACTCAGGGAGCAATCTAACTCCATCAACGAGCCGCACAGACTGAATTAGAAGTGATTGCTTTGAATCAAACTTTGGCTTTTCCCTGAGTTTGACACTTTAAGTTTTGCCACACAGCTCTAAATCACTATTACACATTTTCCGAAGAAAAGACAAAAGAAAACATTTCTATTTTGTACTGTATGTGCAGGAAGGTATTTAAGTATGAACAGAAGAGGGACACTTTAAATGACTTTTTTTTTATTGAAATGTTAAGAATAAAAGCAGATCTATATCACCCTGAGATATTAAAGGAATTCATATAGCACAAGATTTATTCAGCCATACAACCCGCAGGAAAGATAACTGCCAAGTTTAATTCCTTTTCACACATGAAAAATCACATCATGAAGGTCACATCGCCAAGGGGCACGCTTTGCAAAGTAAGGGCCCCGACGTCTTGAAAGCCACGTCACAAAGACGTCCAAGCACCTCTTTTGAAGCGTAAGGTCAGAGCTCAGGTTGAAGGCTAATAATTATTAGTGCAGCTCAGTCACACAGGTAGCAGCAGAGACCAGCAGAGTGTACCGATCGCGATGAGCTGCTGGCTTCATTGGTGAATAAATAGAAATCTCAACGGGCTCGAGAGGACGCCCACTGTGGCTGAGTCTGGGCTGCTCTCAAGGAGAGCTAAGTGGGAGAGTGAGTGTGTGTGTGTCTGTGTGTGTGTTTGTGTGTGTGTGTGTGTGTGTGTGTGTGTGTGTGTGTGTGTGTGTGTGTGTGTGTGTGTGTGTGTGTGTGCGCGGGACTCACCGACAAGCCGGATGACGTTGAGGGTGGTGTTGGTGAGGATCGGTGCATTGGTCTTATTAAGGTTGTAGTCTGACTTTTTCCTGCTTCTTATGGTCTCTCGGGACGCGCTGATCATGCGTGAAGGATGTGGAGGGCGAGAGAGAAAGTAGGGCATAATCAGTAACATATGTTAACGTCACTAATCCTCAGCAACAATCGGCCAGGTTCAAAAACCTCAGTGCGGGTCAGACTCTTCTAATTGATCCATCAGAACCCATTACACAATGCAGGAGCCACAGAGGGACCCCGGTGGTGACGTCTCTGAACTGGTGATCCTAGAGTACCAGACCCCTGACACCACTCATCGAGCCATATTAGCCAGCAATCATTACATGGGCCTTCTAATTTCTGGATGTGACCATGCGACCCATTCAATAATTAACCATTAGTGATTCCTGCTTATAAGAATGGGAAATTAGCATTTTAGTGACTATAGGCTAATGTCAGGTTAATACACAGGGGGAACAGGAAATCGAATATGGGGAGAGTTAAAGCAAAAACATCAGGCGTGTCAGATCTGTGAAACAACGAGACATCACGATATACCATTAATAAGTCATTGTGCATTACATGACAGGAAATGATTATTGTAACAATGCTTCGGTAATGAGGAGCTACTGAATAAGTAATGGTCATCTGTTTCCCGTGCAAATCCGGTGTAAAATTTGATGTCAGCTCTCAGATATGCACATACGCACACAATCCTATAGGTTCTTAATAATTCAGTCCACCACGTACACATGCAGACTGACAAAAAAATTATAAACTCAACAAGGAGGGTTATAAAATTCATAACTCCATCATGCTGCATCAAAAGCGAGGAAGACGTAAATAATTACAGCTATACGATGGTAAGTGTTTGCATTAATTACATCACCCTTAGAATTCAACACGCCCTGATAATAAAATAAACAAAATGCATAAATGTTCCTCTATTGCATTCAAATTTCTCATTCAAATGAAAATGAATCTTTTTACACAAGGTGCAGAGGAGCCCGATTGCCTCCGCTTTTATTAAACAGCGTTTCATCTCTCAATAGTCACCAATCACGTAGGCGGAGGTTGGAAGAAAGAGAATTTTTCATGGGTAGACAAAAAGCTTTATACAAGCTTTCTGCCTACTTGGCAGGGTTAGGTAGAGGGGAACTAAAATTATCATTGCTAAATGTATAAAAAGGTGGCGTAATGCGGTGATTTCATCTCCTTTTATGACCTCTTTAAAAAAAATCATCATCATATAATTGTATTTTGCATCTGTGATTAACGTGAGTTACTTATTTTTTGGTGTACATGTTCACTTACTTTCATAAATTCGAAATAGCCAGGAGGAGAAATGATGGACACCTGGATATACCCTTTAATGTCACCTGTCATACCCTGAGCTGTGTGGTGTAAAACAATTTGACTTGGAGCTGACCTCTTGAGGGGGACATCACCCGTCTGCTCGTCAACGTAGTCCTGCTTGAGCTCCTCAGGGACGTCGCTGTCGCTGTCGTAATCTTGGTACACACTCTTCTCCAGCTCGTCTGACTCGTACTTGAAATGGGGAAGAGAGAGATCAGATGGAAGTCAATGAAAAATGGTCAAATGGCCAGTGCAAAGAAGAGATGCAGTACAGATGTAATGAGCAGAAGGGATAAAAAAGAAGTTGCTGTGCAACTTTGCTGACACATCACCAGCTGTGAAAGAGGAGAAAGAATTGAGGAAGTGTGAAAAAAATTATGCCATGGGGAAATCATGTCATCAAATACAAACTGGCTACTCAAGAAGAAAACGCTGAAGAGCCAAACTGTATAAAAGGGCTGTTAATAAATTATCAAAAAAAGATTATAATTGAAAAGAAAGTATCCCCATCTTTTAGCCCTAATGGATGCATATAACCATGAAATGACAGAAGAAAATGAATTCACCTCCCAGAGGAGAGTCTGGTTAAAGCTCCCCTGAAATAAGACAATATTTTCTTTGTCCTTAACTGCAAGCTCAGGCAACCCAACGGCCATATAGAGAGGATTACGAGCTTAAGAGTGAGCCAAGCTAGGGCTTCTGTAAGCCTGACATGTTAGATAGTGCAATATTGCTTTTGATGTTGAGCCTGGAAGGAAAATATATCAATAGATATATATAAAAAAAAGTGGGTGATGTGTCAGGGTATCGAGGCACCTGTGTAATTTCTTCTCCACTTTCTTGAAGGGATATACTGTTTTGTTCAACAAATAAACCTTGAAGGAACAACTAACTGCTTTCGGACTTCAAGCAGCACATGTGTATATCATCTTCAGTACTAGGTATCTTCTCTGGATCACTGCATCCATGTTATAGATATCTGGTTGAGCCCTATAGAAGCTTTGATTTGAGATTAGGTTTGTTTTCTTCTCTCCGCTTGTGGTGACACTTCAGTCTGTTATCAGAGCTGAAAAGTGCCAGCATTTATGCACAGAAGTTAATATTTCACATTTTATAACATACGATGTTGTCAAAAGTGGGTCTGTATGAGTCTGCTGCAGAGAAATGCAACAAAGAGAGACAGAGGTTCAGGCTGCTTAGCAAGACGCTAACCTGTCCAGCTAGCAGCGACCCTGCAGTGCTGCTAACCAAGACCATAAAGACAGGTGGTGTTTGTACTTCAGTTGCCCACCAATGCCTACCCAAGCCATTTCTACGCTTCAATGAGGATTTGCCAGTACCAGAGAGGCAATGCTGTTGTGTGTCATAACAAAGACTAGAAACTTTCCTCAAGGAACAAGAAGGTCCTGACTAGCGTAGCTGCTAACAGTACCTTGCCAACGCACACACTGCAGGATGTTCACGGATTCCCCTATTCCTTCTTAACCACACAATAGTAGCCACTGTTTGGCTGTTGTTCAATATACTGTGATGGTACAGTCAAAGGCCCTGTCAATTATGTATGGCACTAAAGTGACAGGCCTAGTAGTTTTACTGGACAACACGGACAACGGCACCATACTCAGCAGTAAAACATTTATTTTAAAGTGAAGTGCTGCCTATTTATATTTAACGCAAAACACATTAGTAAAGTAAGTTCTAAATTATACACTATACACTACACTATAGTACTAAACTTTGCTGAGAAAAATGCATTAAATCCTGATGGATGCAGCCCAATAGTTCATATTAAAATGACTACATAACAAAGATGCTACACTATTATATACAGCTCTACTCTTAAATTTATTATTTACTTAGCCAATTAATCTATCCACTGAAATCCTTTGCTGTTTACCAGCTTATATTACATGTCAGCCTATGCATCAAAGTGCTATAATGATCATGCAAATTCTGCACTACAACGTTAATTCAACTTTGTTGTGGCTGTGGTGATGACAGCTTGAGAGCTGCTGTAAACAACTTAATGACCCTCAGTAATTATGTCCCAATTAATCAACTTGGCTCTTTATTAACTTGTTTGGTGATGTACCTCAACAGGTAGCCTTGTTAAATAGACATACTCATTAATGTAAGTGGGTGTATCTGACTGGTGGCTGAATCATCAGATATGATCTGCACACGGTCCACATAAGGAAAGACAATACAATGTATATGATGGGCAACAGTAAATGAGCATGTATAACTATAAATTGCTTTTGCAGCCCTTCTGACTGACTGGGCAACACACTAATACAACTAATTCCAAACCATTAAGCAGGCACCAATTGGAAGTCTGTGTTGCCACCTACCCCGTTAGATGCCAGCACGTCCTCCGTCTCCTCCTCTTTGTTCTCAGCGTGCATCTCAAAGGGGTTTCCCTCCTGAACGTACTGCTGGAACAGAGACAGCTCCTCCTGAGGCGCGCCGGTCGAGGACGCCGCCTGTCTGCTCGGGGAGACGGACGGAGAGCGACACTGGCCCATGAACTTAAACTCCTGGATTGAAGGAGATGGAACAGAGACAGACAAGAGATGGATGTAGGTTCATGTTTGGTGGCGCAGATGAGGCACATAAGAGAAGAGGTTTAGAAACTTGAGCATTTCAGAACTTGCCCTGTGTTATCAATCATATTAACTTACAAAAAGTCTACAGTGTTGTAGAGCTAATCATTAAAGTTATCAATTTATTCTTTTGGTAACCTTTTTTTCCTTGTTTTTTCACATTCCTGCACCTTAAACACTAGACAGGGCCTGTTTCCGTGGACATATATGTGTGTGTACATTAAATCATGTCATGAAGAGAGCATAAAGGTTTCATGTTCACGCGTGATCAGCGCCTGGCTGGTGGCCAATTGGTCAGAATGATGCAAACTTTGAATAAGTTAAGTAAGTTGACCAATGGAAAAGGTTTTCTTTGTCTTAGAGAAAAGTATATAACCTGTGTAATAACTTTCTTCGAGGACACATTGTTCTTTGACTTCTGTTGTCTTGTGTTCAAGTATTAGGTCTCCTAAATGCAATAATATTCTTATTATTATAACTTCAAGATCAGTGTTTTCTGTGTTTATTCAAAATGTTTTAAGTGTTACAGAATAATTCTCACTAACAGTATAACATTTTGCTAATCGTTGGCTGCATTTGCAAATCAGCAATCGTGATTAGGCAGAGAACAGTAGTAGAAAATAGAAAACACACCGTGGACATCGATGAACAACATATCAGGTATCAGGTGCATGTTCTCATGGAAATTTCTTGACCCGAAGGCAAAAACAAGCTGCCTGAGGCAATGTGCTTGTTCTTGCATGATATTTCTGTTCGTTCCCTTTCAAGTCATTGGCCTTCAACAATGGGCTCTCCTTGGGCTGTAGATGGTATTAAGTATCAAACTTCCCTGCATCATTTATTAATTGGGTATTGCTCCAAGTTTAAGAACTGAAATAATTTCAAAAGGTGTAGTCAAATCAAAAAGGGTATGTAGTGTTTGGGAAGAACTTAAAAGATAAAAAAAGCTCCAAGTGCCAAAGATGAGGTGAAGAAATTTCTGAGAACAGACTTAACAACCCCAATTTGAGTATGATTATAACAATTCAGAACACAATCAACTGAATATGAAGAATATAAAAAAGATAAGAATTTCAGTGCAGTTCATTCTTTTTGGAAATTGCCACCGTGACTATAAAGATGAGTCTAATCCAGTGGTTCCCAACCTGGGGTCCGGGCCCACCTTAGGGGGGCGCAAAAGATCACAGGGGGTGCACCAGGACACTGCTCTGAGGTTGTCAAAATTAGATTTGCTCATGTATAACTAAAATCATAATAACACACTTAATGGATAACTTATACAAAAGTCTTTACATAAAACTATTTAAAAAGATGTATATTGTATAAGATGTAGCAAATTCTAACGAAATATTCAATCCATATTTGTTGGCGTTTAGCCTTTCAAAATCAACATTTTCACTCCTGCTTAACGCACATTAAGGATGGCACGCACCTGTATTAACAGGGCAGTCTAGCAGCAGTCTAACAGCACCATAAATTACATTTATTTAACCACAATAACCAAAAAGCTATTTTGGCTCTAACGCTATTATAGTAAATTAATGAAGTCGTTACCAAAAGCTTTTCTTACAAGTAGGGGGGGCTTCAAGGAAAATAGGTACATATATTACATACGTAATCACATGTATGTATCTTTTCATGGCAGTCTGATAAAATACTACATTATGTTAGTGCCCAGCATGGTTTAAAGGGTTAATGGACATTGCCTGTTTACCATGCGGTAATGTAGACACACAATTTTCTCATGGCAGTGGTTTTATGTATAATGAAGATTCTTTGGCATGTGTGTTTGTTGCAAAACGTGCCCAAGCAAGAGGGACACAAAGGGGAAAACAAGATGAAATTGAAAAAAACTGAATTTGAATTAACTCCATTTATCTTTCTGACATCTCTTTCTTTCCATTTATCATCTCTGCTTCCAGGTGAAGTGAGCTGAACATGCTGTAAGCACAATGATCTCTTGTTTGAGTTGGCTATAGAATATATCCATGCGATAAGTACAATATTTCAGTGGAAGTTGTACATGATCTACATTATAGGCTCTGATATTCAACAGCCATTTAATCTTCATCTGTGTTATATAACGTGCAGTGAACTTTCACACACTTGCACACACATACACACAAATATCATTGATCAGGATCCCCTGTGTTTCATATCATTATGCAAATGTTACAGTGGTGTGCGATGAGTGACAGTGTAGAATAATTGAATGCTGTCGCGCTTCAATTTCTCGCCTCAGCGATGTGATTCGTACTCACATGGAGCTGGGCGATGTTAAAGTTAGACTTGACAGGGCAAAGTTCCCACGTCTCATTTTCCAGAAACATCCTCAGCTCTTCCAGTCGTGCCCTGAGGGGATGAGAAGAAAGAGAAAGCAACGGGGATGGCGTAAGACATGTGAAGTCGACATGTGTCCATCACTGACCTTGTGTCAGCAGTGAGTTCAGGTTTGTTCATGTGTTGAGAGAGTCCAGATTAAATGTACTGACTGAAAAAAGCCTGCAAAGGTCACTGATTCACAGTGAAAAGAAAAAGGTGTTTGTGTGTGTGTGTGTGTGATTGAGTGGGTGTCTGTAACATGTTTCCATGTTAACTGTCATCACAGCTCAAAACAGCCACCCTGAAGGTCACCCGCTGGGTCAATATCAAGTCCTTCTGTGTGAAATGTCAGAGCAGTGTTGACTTCAAACACTGCAGTAGCCCGTGTTACTTGTCTTAAAGGTGTTTGAAGTATGAGAAGTGAAAGAACACGGAGCAGTGGCGAGAGACAGGGAAGACTTGTGGTACAGAAATAAAGAAGGGATATCACATTTTAAGTCTGTCCATTTAGCGCATGCTGGCATCTTTTCCCTACAGTTATTAGGGATGGGGGGGGCTTTATTGTGTTTTCATCCTCTGTGATTTTTGAAATTGGTAAGTTTCTAATAAATAAAAAGGCAGCTACTGTAGCCAAAGCAAACCAATTATATTAATGAAACAGGCAGCATTTTTATTTTTTGTATAAGTTGAACTTCTTATTCTTGAAGTCACTGTGAATTGAGAAATACTAAAAACTTTTTAGAAAAAAAGTGTTTACTTGTGCAAGTTTAGCACGAATAAATGTTACCTTTTGCCTTTGTGTGTTTACATTATTGCAATCAGTTAATATAACTTCTTCAATCATAAAAAAAACTCCATGCTCTTATACTGTGCACACTTTAATTTTCTTTAAAGTCACAATTTGCCACACCACCTTTATTAGCGCACAGTGGACTGGAGGAGATCCTGAAGTTAGCACCCCTATGTACTGAATCAGGAATCGATTTTGAATCAGGAATCGATTTTCAATCGAATCATGACCCCAAGTATCGTCGTATCAAATCGAATCGTGAGATACCAAAAGATTCACACCACTAACAATTATTTTCCTCTAATGTAATAGGGCTGTGTATTGGCAGGAATCTAGCGATATGATGTGTACTGTATCACGATACAGGGGTTACAATTCAATATATTGCGATATATTGCTATACTGTAAGAAAGGCGATATATTGCGATTTTTTTAAATAAATTTTTTGGAAAACTGTCATAGTATAAAGAACACACCACCATGAGCATAAAATCTCATTAAAAAAAAAACATTACTTTTTATGCAATCAGAACAGTAGGATCTGCATTTACATTTATCACAGTCTCTGGAACAAAATGAAACACTGCCAAACTATTAATCAAAAATCGTGTTTTTGAGAATCTATTCCATTCACACAACATAATTTTGCGATACTCAAGTGTATCAATATTTTGTTATGCCCCTCTAACGTAATGCATTGAGAATTAAAGGACATTAAAGCTTTGAAAACATTCCAATCAATCAGAGAAAATGAGAAAAGCAGAAATTACCATTGGCGCAGCTCTTAGTTATTTATCATGTCTGAACCGCGACAATGTCATTTTGTCCTTTGCGCCTGCAGGCCAACAACACACCCGCCACGATGACTGAGTGCGTTACTGCAGGCAGCTGACAGACAAATACAGGCATCAGCCAGTCAAAGTTCACTGATGGGTAATCTCCCTGGGAATGACACCCGGCTGGAAAATGAATCAAGTCTAATGTATAGATGATGCATGCTGGGAGCCTCCTGGCCACCAGAGCAGATGTGAGAGTGTGTGTGGGGAGGGTTGATAATGTGCCTTCATAATGGTGTCTGGTGTCCACCTCCTCCTCTTCTTCTTCTTCTCTCTCCCTGGGTCTGTCACCTCTACCGCTCCCTTTTTCAGTTCCAATTACTATTTCACACTGTATCCCATCATGTCTGTGCATCTCCTTCCTTTGCCATTTTGTGTCACGGGAATGAAGCTTATTAGCATTCTGATATTCAAGAATCTTATCAATGACTCCTGACAGGTAATCACAACAGCGATCAATGCAAATCACATCTGATGATGTGGCGCTGTCTGTGTGAAGGCATACATATTCATGTGATTGGCAGGAGGTTACGTAATCAGGAGGTACATGTGCTTCCAGCTCAGCGAGCGTTACCGTGTAATTACACGTCTACTCCGAAGAGGGTTACGCCGGGAATAGAGCCTGATCGAGGCAGCCAATGGTTGTGATTGTGCATAAAAGTTTCTGCCAATCAACCTGTCCAAGAATCAGTTTCATCTGCTAGCGTCTCGACAGCTTTCTTTCAGTTACATCAGGGGACTGCACATGTCAGATCCATGTGCTCTGTGTCTAATTGTTCAAACACAATCAATCCCATCAGCTTGGTGAATGAAAAGAAGGTATGTCTAATTGTCACAGGATCCAGGAAATGATCCAGAAGCAATGGAGATGTCTTACCTGTGATAGTTCTTAAAGTAGTTGACACTCTGGCGTTTGATAGACTCCTGCAGGACCTCTGACTTACTGCCGCAGAACTCCTCACCAACCTGCATCAACCTGGAAGAGATGTTGAAGGATGAGGGAATAGAGGATGACAGAGGAAATGATGAAGGAAGAGGAGAGAAGCGAAAGAAAAAAGGGAAGAGATAAGACAAAAGGGATTTGTCACTGGCACATTTATCTGATGGAGCATGTAGTGAGAAGACCTGGTGTAAGGAGAACAAGAGGACTCTTTGATGGCTGCCTGTTGATGCTAAGTTTATTTGTAGTGAACATACGCACAATTATGCGACCCCTGCAAGTTAGGGCTACTGTGATTAAGGTAATGATTTCATTAACCGTTTTCCATCTATATGAGTAAAGTGATAATGTAGTAATTTTTAAGGTACAGTATGTGGGATTTGGCGGCATCTAGTGGTGTGGTTGCAGATTGCAACCAATTGAATACCACTCTGCTCACCCCTCCCTTTTCAAGCTGAGCCACCGAGTGCACTGAGTACGGTTTTGCACTCTGCAGCTCACGTTACCGCAGTTTCACAAAAGTGGCGGAGAACTACGGTGGCCTTCAGGTAACGTAAAAACGCAAAAGGCTCTCTCTAGAGCCAGTGTTTGTTTGGTCGTTCTGGGCTGCTGTAGAAACATGGTGGAGCAACATGGCGGACTCCGTGAAGAGGACCCGCTCCCTATGTAGGTATGAAGAGCTCATTCTAAGCTAACGAAAACACAATGATTCTTAGTTTCAGGTGATTATACACTAATGAAGACATTTTTATGAATATTATATTCCATTTCTGCTGATAGATGCCCCAAAATGTTACACACTGCTCCTTTAAAGTTTTATTCAAAAAAATATATACATTTCACTCTGTACTAGGGTTGTCAAAGTTAATGTGATAATAACGCGTTTAACGCAAATTTGTTTTAACGCCACTAATTTCTTTAACGCATTAACGCAACTTGTGATTGTTAGGTTGTAGCGAGCTCAGTTTAAAAGCTACAGTGAAAATACTGCAAAATTTATGCTAAATTTTGGCGTGGAAAAATGGGCATGGTCCCCTTGACCTGAAAATGGGTTGTATGGGTACCCACAAGTCTCCCCTTATAGTCAAGTCAGCACACTGACATACTGACAGCTGTTGTTGCCTGTTGGGCTTGAGTTTGCCATGTTATGATTTGAGTATATTTTTTATGCTAAATGCAGTACCTGTGAGGGTTTCTGGACAATATTTGTCATTGTTTTGTGTTGTTAATTGATTTCCAATAATAAATATATACATACATTTGCATAAAGCAAGCATATTTGCCAACTCCCATGTTGATAAGAGTATTAAATACTTGACAAATCTCCCTTTAAGGTACATTTTGAACGGATAAAGAAAATGTGTGATTAATTTGCGATTAATCGCGATTAACTATTTTAATCGATTGACAGTCCTACTTTGTACATTTATAATATATGGTTCTGCATAAACAATCTTTAAAATTCAAGGGGCTGTTTTGCAGTCAAAAATGTAAAAGTGTTTTTTTAAACTATCAAAAACAGCCCTTTAGCCTCAACGCCTCTGGAGGAAGACCACTGTGTGTGTTTGAGTGACAGCTGAGCCAGCAGGGGCACAGAGACACCATGTAAACAGACTTGCTCTGGTGAATGTAACTTGCCAGTCAAGGGACAGACAATGTTTTGTTAGCAATGGTATTGAAGAAAAAAAGACCACATGAGTCTGCATTTGAAGTAAGCCATCTAAAATAACTAATAATAAAACTAAATAATATAATTTTGAGATGACCTCATATACAGTATGCACAAAACTGTCATGCAAACAGCAGCTTCATTAGATCAACAAACACTAAATGTAAATTTCTCCCTTTTAGGTATTGATGTGGGACGCAGGACCTCAAATTTAATATGATGCTACAAATAAATAGGCATAATTTCAGGTGGACTTGAAAACATACACAGTAATATCCTGGATTGTGTTTACAAAAATGTCTCTTCCCTCCACCCACAAACTTGTTCCAGCCAAGCAGAGGCTTCACTCCCACATACAGCAACAATGAGCTGAGCAACACAGGTTGAGCACAGTTCAAGAAAGGTGACGAAGGTGTGTACACTTCCTATTGGTGTATCACAATATTATAATCAGAGTTAATATAATCAAAGTGTGGTGTTTGGACTTCCTGGCATTATAATTTCAGTTTTGATGTGCATGTAAACAAAGTCAATGTTAATTTTCTTTCAGGACAAAGGAGCATGTTGTGTTTGTGTGCAAGTGTGTTCGCATAATCTCAGTCAGTTAGTGAGCAAGTGACTGAGGGGAAAAAAAGAGAGACTTGTGAAAGTACATCAACCTGAAAGAAGATAAAAAAAGACAAGACAGAGAAAGGGACAGCAATGGCAAGATAATGAAGACCAATTAGTAGAAACAAGGATGAGCAGACTGCTCTGGTCCTGCGGCGTACCTGCTGATGACATCCAGTACCACTATGAAATCGTCGTATTTGAAGTTAGACATGTCTGTCCCCAGGATGTAGGCCTTCACTTTCAACTGGACGTCCTGAAGAGAGAAAGGAGAGGGACGTGGTGATTCAAACAGAAATCTGAGGAAGAAGAAATGAAAAGCAAGGAGCAAAGAGGGAGGAAGAAACCTTGCAGCTTGTGGAATGACTATGTGGAGAGAAACATGAGGAAGAGGAAGGACGGGACATGCTAAGACCATGCAAAGAAAGATATATTCGTTCCAACCTGCCAGATCCGTGTCAGTCCATGCTCCAGCTTCTTCTTCACATAGACGCGGTCCACCACGGACTCATCAGACTCTGCTGCGTCATCTAGGGGCATTCAAACAAAGCACACAAACGGATTAAAAACTAACAATGAGACTGATAAAATTCCATCTCCCCCTCTTATGCATCTTATTTATCTATTGTTTGGCTGTGTCATTTCAGGATGACTCAAAGGATTTAATTTACTTATTTCAATGGACATCTGCACAATGACGCGCAAGCAGACTGGATCATACAAAAGTAAAAAAAAGACTATTCTTATGGTTGATGAAGAAGCAAATGAAAGGCATCCCTTTGATAATGATGAAATATGAAATATATATAATATGGCATAGTTGATCTGCAGAACTGACGTGCGAGACAGTATAGTCCTTCATTGTTAGTTTGACCATGTAGACAGACTGAATTTTAGCTGAAGACTTTCTGCACAAAAGTGGTTGTCAGTTTGACAAGAGCATATAGGTCACAGACTCCCTCAAGAGAGCAAAAACTGACAGCGACCGACCTAGAACCCAATATGACAATACTGGATGACACTTAAATAAGGTGCCGAGGACCTGGTCGCTGTCAGACAGCCAGAAAAATTGAACCAACATCTCCAGTTATCACGGTCGCTCCTCTATCAGCTCACTGTCCTCTCTTTTGTGTGTGTGTTTTTTTTCTTCTCGCCGATCAGATAGGATACCATGTGGAGCGGACACTTTAGAAGCTACAATGTCATTGTGGCTGCGATAATTTCCTCCGGGCTGAAAATTGCTTCAATCAGTCTCAAGCTGCTCGCTCGCTCTGTCTGAAGTGGATCTCTAGGAAAGCCAGCAGCAGAGTCAACAAGCAGGTGGCTGTGAACCCCACAGTAAAAGACAGAAAAATGGTCATCCCACGGGTCAATGTTTGTGTTTGTGGTTTGCCTTGTTTTTTGTTAATGGGCATAATATTACTCTTTTAAAATGAATAAAAAACCACAACTACACGTTAAATATATATCTTTTAAAATATACTCTACAGTGATGCCAGCTGCCAGGGTCAGCTATAGGGCTGCTCTCCTCTGAGGGATTTAGTGTCACAAAGATGCTTTAATGATGAATATGCTTGTGGAGATGGGAACCTCAATCCTGGTTCTCTCTCTGTAGGAAGGAAGGCCTCCCTACCCACTGAAGCACCCTGATAACCAAATCAATCGTTAGCATAGACTGTATATATGAAGTGGATGTAGTCACAGCGTCGTCACACATTGGTTTGTGGACTGCTGTTTTGAAGTTTGGCATTTTGGCCGTCGCCCTCTTGTTTTTTTGCAACCACAAGTGACACGAGAGGGTGGAGTTAAGCACAACCGAACGCTGAATAAGACATTTTTAAGCGACCAAAATGTTAAATTAACTTTCATGAACTGAAAACACACTGTGAAAGAGTTAAAATTCTAGGACGTGTTAACAACCTGTCAATTACAAGGTAGCCACGCCCTAAAGCATACCCTGCTTTATGGTCTATTTGACTTTAAATGGGACCATAATTTACTAAATGAACATCGTACTGTATTGAAGAAGACTTGAAACTAGTGATTGAGACCATAAACTCATGTTTACAATGTTTACTGAGGTAAGAAATCAAGTGAGAAGTAGGGTCATTTTCTCATAGACTTCTATACAATCAGACTTCTTTTTGGCACCTCTGCACTGGCCTCACTTTTCAGACCTGGAGGTTTCCCACTGACCGTTACTGAACAACATTCAGTGCTGTATATAACACCCCAAATGACAAGTCCAACTACATAATCACAACAGTTTCTAAGCAGGAGAGAAACAAATAACTCTGGTCATGGCCCTATAGCCAAAACCCAAAGTAAAAAAATCCTGCTACAACATCTGCACATTCTCTTCAAGTATTGGACAAGAGTGTATATTTACAGGCAACCAAAACAATTTGGTGAATCCACACACTGAATCCATCTCCATGTGCGCCAATCACAGGCAGGGCAACAGATTATTGATGAGTTTGACTTTCAAGAGGCAAGGACTTCCAAGACTTTAGATGTCAGTCCTCAGTTTAAGAGCACTGAAGAAAACATAAATGTGTCACTGACATAATACGTGTGGATCTCGTTGTAGATCATGTCCTTCATTAACCATTAAACCAGATGATGGTTAGACACATTAGTCAAAGAAAACAAGGGAGACAGGCATGAATCATGGGTGGTATTTTTCTTTTACTGAAGCAGTGAGACGGTTGAAAGACCTAAAGCCTTAAACATACACACACATAATTTAACTCAGCTAGACTCAGAAATCTCCAAGCTGTAGTCAAAACAAAGCAACTGTTCACTGAACCCGCTGGGTGAGGCGTTGGTCTTCTGAGCAAGACGATAAATATCTCTCTCCATTTTGCCTGTTTTTTTAATAAATAAACTATACACTTATGCCAGATTTTTCAGGGGAAAATGGTACTCAACCACAAAATTGCATATCAAACATATCCCTTTGTGACCTGAGAAACGGTGGCAGTGAGGGTGTTCTCATAATGCAACACCAGAACAAAAGAGCACATCCATTAAAAAAGTACAAACATCAATTTTACTACACCCACACACTGTGTATATCTAATTCCATAATTACATATAATGACGGAGAGCAAGAGAAAGGGCAGGAAGAGGTGAAGAAAGCCTTCACAACCACGATGCCCTGAGTAAGGATTTATCAAGCTGTTTAAAGGAGAGAAAAGAAAAAAAAAACACGATCAAAAGGGGCGTCAAGAGGTTAAAAGACATGAAAAACCTAAACCAAACGACACACTTGGGGATCAGTGAACCTGGATTAATCAAAGCTTCTCAGAAACCTTGGAGTCTGTGAAGGTATTACTTTATGGTGATAGAAAAAAAATAAGGGAAGAATGAAAACTTTAGCTGTAAAAAGCAGTGGGTTGTTCAGGTGTGACACAAATATATGGAAGGGTCATCCTGGGATTATATAATGACATATATATTGCCTAATAATTCTAAAGAAACAGTATCTGTTACCATGATGTTTTAGACATGAAACGGCAATTGTTATCCACTGTATGTCAAATGGAACTGACTGAACTGATGGAGCCAATGTCCAGGGGTAGCCGACTTTGTACATTATCGATATCCATTTTCAATCACATTCTTACTGCTTGAGGCTACATTAACAGCCGTGCATACACTCTAACCGGTGGCGGACTTGTTCTTTCATTCCTTCAACCACCTTCTTGAAAAGGTCAGCATTGCGATATTTGCACATATCCAAAAACCTGTTGATATTCAAGTCATAATGTTTAAAAGTAGGTGTGTTTCTCCTTCCAGAAATGTGGGCTTTTCTTTTGGGCATGCATCTCTGTAAACTGTTGGCTAGTTGGTTTATGTACAAGGAACAGAGCTGGCCGCAAACAAGATTCACGGCAAGAGGCAAGAGGCCGTGTGTCACAAACTGTTGTAAAAAACCTAATTGAGACGCATATTCCGATACATGTCCAAATAATGCTCCAAAAAGCGAAATAATGTCGGCATATCCATGTCTTAATCTGAAAATGCTCCACTCGGAATAAAGCCTAATTCAGAATATCCAAACGGAATATGCTCTTTACATGACCCGCATTAAATTGGGAATAAAGTAATAGTGGAATATTAGTGTGCATGTAAACGTAGTCAATGTTATAGGAGTTAAATAAATGGGTGGAGTACTCTTAGCCACGATTCATTAATTATCAATTAATCATTAACATCCCCAGTGGCTGATCACCTCTCTGAGAAACAAAGTGGAAGAAGAACTCTGTCCTGTGCAGCATCGTTCACCTCACGAGGTTTTCGTACTCTATTGTTCTTTTTCATCAGTCTGTATGTAGAGTAGCCCACCACTTTACCCACAGGACCTGTGCTAATCGTACTCTGTGGCATACAATTAGCAGCAGAGAGGATCTGCCCGGCCTCATTATAGATTCTGACAGTAGGCTCAATACGCCAAAGAGCAGAATAGCTTGACACAATGGGCTTCCCTTAAACATCATTAATGGGTAATAAGCCTGTGCCTCCGATTGTCCACTGCAATAATTATCCATCTTAACAAGAAGCTTAGCCTAGCATTAAGTTC
>CAKAKR010039107.1:17853-30940 GCA_916700685.1 Adelosebastes latens
TGTGTAGAAGTCTATGAGAAAATGAGCCTACTTCTCACTTGATTTATTACCTCAGTAAACATTGTAAACATGAGTTTATGGTCTCAATCGCTAGTTTCAAGTCTTTTTCAATACAGCATGATGTTCATTTAGTAAATTATGGTTCCATTTACAGTCAAATAGACCATAAAGCAGGGATATGCTGTAGGGCGTGGCTACCTTGTGACTGACAGGTCGCTACCACGGCGTTGTCCAGTTTTTGTCTTACAGCTTAAACCCTTTCACAGTGTAATTTTAGTTCATGAAGGTTAATTATAAACTTTTGGTCACCTGAAAATGTCTTATTCAGCGTTGGTTGGTACTTAGCTCCGCCCTCTTGTGACATTCTGGTCCCAATTAACAAGATGGCGAAAGCCAAATACCAAGATGGAGAAGGCCACAAAGCTAAACTCGAGGGCGTCAAAACATCAGTCCACATACCAATGGGTGACGTCACGGTGACTACGTCCACTTCTTGTATACAGTCTATGGTTGCCTGGCAAGCTCACAGTGACGACAAGACTCCAGGATAGCTGTTTCCATTCTTTGTGCTAAGCTAAGCTAAGCTAACCGCTTGCTGGCTGTAGCTTCATATTCAATTTTCAATAGTGATGTTTATTTGATGTTCTTTGTTTGACATGTATTTTTCCTCTCTTCTCTTCCTGTTTTTTTTTCATGGTACAATGGAAATGTGATGATGTCACCTCCTTAACCAATAGGGATGGCAGACACTTCCAATCATCCAATCACATTAATTTGGTGGTGTTTAAAAGAAACACACACCAACATTTTATCTTCTTAATGTCCTGATGAAGGTCCTTGTTGACCGAAACGTTGACTAATAAAGCAGAGAAAAGTGTGTGCGGGAGCAAGTCATTTTTTTGAAAAAGTACATATTGGAGGGGATCTACTCCCAGCACCACCAACAATTTTGAGAATGTGCATGTTTTCCTCTCCTTGTAGCTTCATATTAACCATGCAGACATGCCAGTGGTGTCAATCTTCTAATCTAACTATCAGCAAGAAAGCAAATAAGCGCATTTCCCAAAATGTCAAACTATTCCTTAAAGATAGAGTATACAAACTAAACATCTACCTGTATAACCTTTTTTGTTTTTCTATAAATGTTGTACCAATATGCATGCCTCGCACCCCCCATCTCCATATCCAGACCAGAAGCTGTGGTGCGTATCCCCATGTGAGAGGCAGGTGGGTGAGGGCAGGGGGCACTAGCTGAGCCCACCAGGCCCAATCCATCACACAGTGACAGGAGCCATTAGAGCATGGAGGAGCATCTGTGGAGCCCCAGGTAAGAATGTATTGGCTAGGCTGTGTTGCCTTTTACCTCATCTAACACACAGCAAGGGTATGTATGGATGTCATATTTCGTATGCAGGGTCTATAGCTCACACACACGCCACCGCATGTAAACATGCACTGCGCACGTGTGTTCGGAGGGACCTTCCATCTCACATCTGCCCTCCGTGAGATCACCAAGGCCTCACCAGCTCCACAACACCTGAGCTCTCAGCCCAGGTAAACTCTGTCACCCTCCAGACACACAACACACAACACACACACACACACAGTAAGCAGTGACCTTGCACTAATAGCTAAAGTGTGAACAGAAAATGGGAGGTGTGAAAAGATAAAGTGTGCAAGCTTGATATTCACTAAAGGGCCAGCTGGGTCTCGTTCCAGATTTGGAAAATCATTTTCCAACGGCTGAGTCGCCTGACGTAAAAAGAAAGGACCTCTCAAGTTTCTCTGAAGACATATCTGAGCTCTTGTGTATTCAGGAGATCCTGATGGATGTACTGCATTGACATGACATCACCGAAATAATTCATCTTCATCCAGTTTTACACTTTCAAGGCATCGAATTTCTGTATTGTGTTTTCCGAGGGTTGTTCTCGTCATGGTCATAAGGAGTGTCGGCCCCTCAGGGACTGTGGCTCATACTGTACCTGTATGTTAACAGTATTGTCTCTCTAGTGTGAAATAACTCACTGACACTTTCTCTCTGGTTCAAAAATGTGGTCAGGAAGAATAGCATTATGTGGGCAGGACTGTCAAACAAAAGAAGAATGGATCCTCGTGACTAAACGAAGCCACACATCAAAAGAAAAGGAGTCAAATTGTAGTGAAGATGCCCACTTTGAATTATAGGGCCAAACAGGTCTTGTTTTTCTCATCGCAAGAGCCTGCGCTCAGGCCAATTTCACTGTCTTTATTTGTCCAAACATTTATTTTATTGGTCAGCTAACAAAGAAAGAACACCTCAGTTTTATTATGCTATGGAACAAACACCGTGAGATCACATTAAAAAGCATTCCTTCCTAAACTAAATTAGGAGCTTTAATTGTGTTTCACTATCTCTTATTGAAAATGAGCCTGATGCAGGAAACGGTCTCGTAAAAAAAGCACGTTTTTCCACATAAATTGTGGTTACACCGCAAACACACTCGCAATTGCCAACTATGTTACATTTGAATGCTGTAAACTCATTGCCTGGGAGTAGCTCGATGCATAAGAACACATGGCCATAAATGATTTAATCAGGCACAAAAGCAACTGGATCATATCACCACAGTAAAGGTCAGCTAGAGTAAACAATTTAATGACAAGGTTTTTTTTTTTATCACTTTTGAAGACAGCACATGTCTAATTGGAAAGAAGTAATTAGAGCACACTGTAAGCTGTAGACTTATATGTTGGTATTGGTTATCAACGCTGTAAGTGCTGGTGGGTTCAACACTAAACATACAGACTAATGACTGGAGGGAGGAAAGGGAAGGGGGGTAATGCTTGTTGAAAGATATATAGGAGATTATGGGTCATAAACAGTTTAATTGTAATGCAGGCAGATTCTGTATGAAAGAGGTGTTTTGTCAATCCGATATCAAAAACCAAAGCGTGTAATACACCCACCTGTCCACCAGAGGATAGCATGTCAGTGTCGCATTTCACCTCGCCAAGGCATGAATATTACTCTCGTGTATGAAGGTGCAGTAGGCTACCAGCAGGGAGCAACAAAAACATCATGGTTGGGCTTAAAACAAGTACGTAAACTAAGTAAAATACGTACTGAAACAATGTAACATCAGCGCGGAAAACACGTGACAAACGTCACTAACATAGCTTACAAAACACAACACCGGTCTCGAACACCGGCCTCCTGGTTGAAAGTCCTGTGTTTGTTGGACCCATCCGCCTCTAAGCGGTCTTTCTTCCTTTTTGGCTGGACCGCAGAGGGCCAGCCCAGAGGAACAGTAATTTATGCAAATGAGCCGCACACCGCGTCCAGTTCACAAAACTTGGACCAAGCTGTCAAACTAGGCGATCTAGTTCTAAAATGAAACAAGATTCAGCAGTGGCATCTCCTTTTTCTCGCTTAAAATGTTTTCAAACGTAGATTTTGTTGGATTGTTTACGCGGAATAACAGAAAGTTTACGAACAGGCCGCCAAGTTGTTTCCTATTTGAAACAGCAAGCAGAAAACCAGGGACCAATCAGGTGCATTCCACGATAGGGTACGTCACTGCTTGAACGACCGGTTGAGTGGAGCAGTGCGTCCCCTAGTGTCCTCGCCGGACCTGGTGGACATGCACCGCTGGATTTAACATTATAGACACGATCACTGACTATTTGTGTAACAATTTAGCCACAAATTCACAGTCCGACCATAAACGGTCCAGCCGTACTCGGTTTTGACTGGTTAAGTATTGTTATACTACGTCACTAGCTCTAAGCGTAGCATATTCACACGGATGCATTTGGCGTGAAAGTGACAAGCCTAAAGCAAGAATGGCGTTCTTCTTACATGCTTTTGCCTTGCGCATTATCGTCACTTACATGCCTTTTCGTGCAACTGGGTTGATTTTGTATGTATATATTCATAAAAAAACATCATTTAAAAGTGCAGATGGGTGACTTTGATCTATATAAAGAGCACTATGTTTTTCTTGGAAAGGTTATTCGAGCATGCAAAGGTTGCACAAGATCTCTTAATAAAAGCTTTCCCCAGAGTTTGGATGCCAGAGGATTCCAAGAGCTTTGACTCCAGCGTCACCGTTAAACCAACGTGTGCTTATTCAATTACTGTCTAAGCACTATTGTTTCCCCTCTCTTGCCGTCTCTCTCTACTCTTTAATTCTTTCAGCCAGAGAAGTTCCTGTACTGCTAACATGACCACGAGCAGAAGTAGTCTATGTAAACTATGTATTAACTTATACGCTGAATGCACTGTATAATCTTTAATAATCACAGAATCTATTGGAGGATATGAAGTTGTCTTGCGTTTTGTCTAATCCCTTTTTTAGGATTTTCATATTGCCCAGGGACAATTAAATTTGATGAATGGAAGAATTGGATCCCTGTAAGCTCTGAAGCTGACATCACACAGACAAAAGCCTGCGAGAGGAGACACATGCACAGTACACAAACCAATTGTAGTCTATTCAAACTGACAATACACGCCGACCTAATTTAAATACAGCATGTTAAGATGTCTCTTTCTACACAATTATTCCTTTGATTTTGCTACAATGCTTAAAAGCTATTATGTTCTAGGTTTATCTTTACATATGCTTAACGGTATAACGCATGCTTCTCTTGATCCGTTATGCAACATGTAACCAATAAATCAAGATAATATCCATGCATTACCTCTTCCCTCTGATTTGTATGCAGAGAGTCTACAGTTAGAGTCCTGATGAAATGAGTTATGAACCTACATGGAATTACAGTGGAGCTCCCGGTCTCAGTCTGCCTACAACCTTCAAAACCGCACACAGAAGCCGTAATGACACAATGGGAGATTTGCAGCAGATATAAAACTCTAATGTAATTGACTGTGCGCCACGATCAGATAAGCAGGCCCATTTCACCATTTCCAGCGTTAAATGTCAAATGAGTGCAGCTGAGTGGGGAGCTCGGTGATAAAAACGGAGCGGCTGGCCCACTGTGGCCCGTCAGTCATCCGACAAGCCGGGCTCTTTAGTGCGACTGAAGAATGGGTTTCAAACAAGGAAAAAAGCTGGGGACACGGGGACAGATCATTCCCTCATATGCTTCTTTCCCATTTGTACACTTCAGTTCGGGTGACCAAGTTTTCAGCACCTGATAGATCTCAAGCCCTAACTTGAGGGAGGGAACTGTATTAATTTGCACTGTGATCGTTTCCAGCTCTGTACACAACTAATGTTCGTGCAGGCGGTTTGAAGGCTCAGCTCGCTCTAAAGGAATAGCTCCCTTTGCTCATCATCAGTCAAAGTGACTGTCTCCCTCCACAGAGACAAAAGGGAGACGAATGTGCACGCTGCCGCAGCGGACCGTTCGCCATGAGGATAACAGATCGGGTCGCACATATGAATCTATGATCACAGAGCACCATTATATTACAGAAAAGAAACCTCCCAAGTCAACATGATTGACGCGATGATGACAGCTCTCTGTTTGTGCTTGCTTTTATGTTGTCTGTGGTGCGACTAAATGACACGCTAGGATAATGACAATTGTCAGCTAAAAAGCTGCACGTTAGGAATACGGAGCCATATATGGCAGCCTTCCCTTCCAGAAAAATATGCTGCTTTACAGTTTTCTCTCAACAGAATGAAAAACAGTTAGTTGTTTTTCAGGGTGTCTCCAAAAGCGCCCGACAGCCCACGCAGTTCCTTATTTGTCTCCTCACTGTGAAGTAAACCATTGTGTGAAAAGAAAAAGGATTTCTCTTTTCAGACTCTAACTAGTGTGTTACTTTGAATTTATCACACCAGTAATTGTGGCCAATTCACTTAAAACTTGTTGAACACGATATTGGCTTATTCTTTTTTGATTTAAGAGTGGAATATAGAGACTGGGTGGTTGCAGTGTGCAATGTTGAACATATAACTGCAGCCTTTTATGTTACTTTGTGAAAGTAAAACTGCCTCATTCAGGGGTTTTGTCAAGGTTCATTCAATATTTCACTTTAGTCTTTTTTTTATTTTTCTAACGCATCCACATAAACAAGTAATTCATCCATCTTGTCCATCTTACAAAAGACTTTGAAGTGACGAAATATTTCTGTTGTAGCTGTTTCGTAAGCTGAACAGCTTTGAGGATAGTGATTTTGGACTATATTATTAAGATGAACTTAACTTGCTGTTAAAGAAAGACAGAATTTTAAGAGGCCACATTTTCCAAACCTTGGAAATATAGCAAAGTTCATACCGAAATGTGTCTTGCACTTTCCAATGCAAAGAGATAGATTCACATTTTGTCATGTCTTGTCTTGACTAGTACAATGGACTACCCAGGATCTTGAACAGACTTCTGTGAGTACAAAGGAAGCTATCAGAGCCATAACCAAAACAATTAAAAGGGAGCGCATCACACTCATTTTACCAGCTTCACACTGGCTCCCTGTCGATATCTATATATATAATGCCTCGTAGCTTCAACCGTTGCCATGGTAATAGACGTCCAAATCAGTATTCAAATGCTTCGTTTTTTTTTTTAAATATATAAGTGTGTAATAATCACGTATAAATCCCAAAATAGCCCATGAAATAAGGAATAATCCCACAACATTATTCATATTCAACATTAATTATTATTAGTTATTCTCATAGGGATATCGCTGTTTGTTAGGTGTAGAGGTGTATGTGTGCGAATATTTCTCACCGAAGCTTCGAAGCCCAAAAAATGGTATTTGGGACAGCCCTAAGATATACGTATATACACACATATATACATGTGTAAAGTGATAAACTGCGGTAATTGTTTTTTTTATACTTTACTCCCATGATGCTTTGCCTCGCAGTAACCCGTCTGCTTCTGCTGACTACCTGAGGCTGGTGCTGTGTGCACATTGAAATCATGACGGGAAAAAGAAAGTAATTTTCTCTCAATGAAAAGGGTTTTCTCCTCCAAGCTTATGACAAGCTGACAAAAACGAGATGCAGCAGTGAAACTTGGGTGTTCCTCAGGCAACCTTGTGTAGTCTACTCATACGACGAGAGACAGTCATTACTGCTAGTGATGGAGACAGAAAACGAATGCGCACGGGGAAAGCATCTTGTGGTTGAAGCGGCGTTTGGAACAGCTGTACTGTGTTTTGTAACAGTCAATAAAATTCAGTAAATAATGAAGCTATCTATTCCATTACTTGATATTCTTTACACAGCTCTGGTATTCAGAAGCTAGACTGGATGTGCCGCGCTGTAGCAGAACACATCTGCCCCCGGAGACGCTTGCCAAGTTAGTTAACCACGATGGCAAGCCATGAAGGAAATCTGTAGGGATCGCTCCACGCCAGAAGTGTAACTATCTGCCAGTCCATTTTTTTTTCCCAAAGACAATTGGATCAGCAGGCTTTGTGGATTTTCAATCAAAAAAGTTGAAAAAACTGTCAGCTATGAGGCATCATCTCCCTCGGCCCTTTTGGCCCTGTTTCCTCTTTAGTCTAGCCATGCCTGACAAGCCATTAGAAGGCCTGTCTGCCTGCGGCGATGGATGGGCCATACTCCAGAGGACACAGGGAGTCAGATAAGGCTTAAATCATGAGAGGACAGCGTGGAGAAGACGGCAGCAAGGGACCTCGCTCTTTATTTCCACACTATGCTGAGCAATGAAAGAGACGGGCTGGATTTGCTCTTCAATTAAACCATTTTCTCTCTGTGTTTCTATCTCTGTGTCTGTATCTCCTAGATTAGCCTCTATTCTTGCTGACCCCTGTCCCCTCTCGCCACTCGACATATCTTTAAGTGTTGTTCTTTGCTGGGGCGTGCAAGATAGCCACCCTCTGATTGGCTGCTCTGGAGCCCTTTTGTCACGTTTGTGCACACGTCTCGTTGAATTTGTTATGATGGGTACAGAGTTGTGGATGTCACATTGATTAGACAGCAAACAGTAAATGCTTTTGACAGGAGCTGTTGGGGGAAAAAGCTACGTAATAGCTGAATGCTTCAAAAGCAACAAGAAAATATAAAATGGCCATCGCTTTTTGTTAATGCAGCTTGTTCTTTTGAAAAACGTTTTTCATTTTCTTCTTTTTCTCTTGCAGTGTGCAATGTGAATATACAAAGAAACGTAGGCACACAAGAAGACATTCATATATATTTATATTAGGAGTGTCAAAGTTAACGCGATAATAACATGTCAACGCAACTTCATTTTAATGCCACTAAAATCTTTAACGCATTAACACAATCGATATTTCGGAGGTTGTAGGCTCAGTTTCAAAGCTACAGTGACGATACTGGTATCATCTGAAACTAGAAAAACCTAAGGAATCCATTATAACCAACCATGTCATACTAGCTTGTTGCGAAGGAGGTTAAATAACGCTCCAAAGTTATGCTAAATTTTGGCGAGGAAAAACTGTCATTGGCATTTTCAAAGGGGTCCCTTGGTCTTATATGTGTCATTGTTTTCCAATAATAAATATATACATTTATTACATACATTTACATAAAGCAAGTATATTTGCCCACTCCCATGTTGATAAGTGTATTAAATACTGGACAAATCTCCCTTTGTGAGAGAGACAAATGTGAGATTAATTTGCGATTAATCACGATTAACTATGGACAATCATGTGATTAATCTCGATTAAATATTTTAATCTATTGATAGCCCTGATACACACACACACACACACACACACACACACACACATATATAATATATATATATATATATTTTTTTTTTATATAACTTTCTATGGGTATAAATAAAGTAACCTGAAGCTGATATTTTGTGCATACTCATACTTTTGTTGTGGGTTGGCATATTAGAATGAGTTTAGTCCTGAGGCTGAAAGGGTTAAGATTATACAAATTTAAATTTCAGCAATAATCTCCGTCCTACCAAAATGATATATTACATTCCTCAGATTACCCATCAATATATGCATTCATAAATATACATGGGCAAAACAGCAGTAGCGCTTGTTTCCTCTGCACAGACACAGAAAAAAAGCTTTGGTTTGCTTTCCTTCCCCAACATGTGTTTCCTTGCATTTCATGGGAAACACAATAATCTGACCTGATCGACACAGCTGTGCATACACTCGCAAATGTTTTTCAAATTATATTGCGATGAAATGCAAACATAAAACACATACAGTGCACACACAGACCTACATATATATATCAACTTTCCAATCCTGTTTGCCAGACTCTAGCGAGTCAAGGAGCGGGTGCAGGAAACAAGATACATGTGAAAAAAGCAACACCACGGGGTGAGAACAAACTGTTTACCTTGTAGAGGAGGGTGATGACCTGTCGCAATTTGAGCTTGTGGAAAATGCAGACGTCGTACAGCGCCGACACGGCCAGGACGGTCACCCCGAGCTCCTTCCACAGCATGCTGCACGCGGCGCAGCCCAGGCTGCCCAGGAACCAGGCCACGAGCCGCAAGGGCCCGGCGTGGCCCCGCAGCTCGCAGTGACGCATGTAGCACAGCAGGGACAGCAGGAAGAACAGGGCGGCGCCTTCGTCGGCCCGGCCCACGACGCCAGCCACCGCCTCGGTGTGGATGGGGTGAGAGGCGAAGAGCAGGCCGGCCAGAAGGCTCCACAGGCCTCCTCCGAGCAGCAGGCGAGCCAGGGAGGTGAACAGGCCCGTCACGGCCCCGTGGAGGGCCACGTTAACCAGGTGGTAACCCCAGGGCTCCAGCCCACCCACAGCGTGGTTGAGGCGGAAGGAGAGGGTGCAGAGGGGCCTGTAAGACTTGTGGCTGCCACTGTGTGTGAGTAAGGTGCCCCAGAAGTCATCGTAGAAGATATTGGTCCAGGGGGTCTCTGGAAGCAGGTCCTGATTGGTCTTGATAGCACGGCTGTAAAGAGAAGAAAAAAGGTTAGAGAAGGAAATGCATGATGTCTATACTGTACGGGGAAAGATCAAATCAATATTTGATACGGTACTGACGTTTTTGTCAATTCAATTAGTGTCACACTGCCTCACTGCCTGACCACTTCACCGCCCTGCCACATTCAATCAAAGTGCTACGTCTGAACACTGTGTTTACGGTATACAGTATTTCTACTGGCAGCGCACTGCCGATTCTCTGAGGAGGATGTACGGCTATTCTTTACCAGTGCGGACTAAGCAGAAAATATAGGTTTGCTGTGAAATGGAACTTTGCATTTGCTTACAGCTTTCAGCGAGAGTGCGGTCATGTGGCATTCACAAAATCAGAGGGCGAGCTTCAAGCTCTGGGCAGCACAGCCACCGCAGCCACAGCTCTTACAGCTGTAGACTCGGGGATTAAGCGAAAGCACCACGCCCTTTAACCACAAACAAATACGGGCACGCAGTAGGGGAACGCCATGTTGGCGAAAATGCAGCTTGGAGAGAAGACAATCGACATGGCAGCTCAGAGTTTGTCTGGGGACGAACAAAACAGAGAGATATGTCCATGTTTAAATGTGTACTTCTTTCTTGGCAGGCATGTCCACTAAGTAAGGGGCCAGTTTGACCTCCCCTCTGTCAGGGATGAACCTGCGTGACCTAACCTAATGCTGCTATATCAGCCACAAGCTGTGTGTGTCAGTGGCTGAGGGGGGACGGCCAGCAGGGGCCATGGGAGGGGAGAAAGAGAAGGCACGTTTCTCTCTACAGGAGTCCTTAAAAGTTCAATGTTTTTCCCATCTTTTCCGCCACGTTCTGATGTGTCTGACGGAGCGTCGGGCCTCTGCTGCTTTCAGCTGGGGAGACGGCGGTGCTGATGATTGAGCCTCCGTAGAGACAAGGTGGTTGGCAACAACAGAGCAGAGGTGTTGTAATTAAAGGCGTGATAGATGGGACATGACACGTGATAACAAGCCAAGTGCACCGGGTTGTAATGTGTCCTCGCGGCAGTCACAATTAACACACTCGATCAGTTCAAAGAGGGATGGGTGGAGGAAAGCTAGGATGGAGCGACAGACAGCACAAGACAAGAAGGAAATTATTCTTTTTTATCTGTGTGTAGAATAAACATAAATGTGTGGAAAAATGAATGAACCAAAAAAAGCAGTTGACTCTGGATCGATATATTATATATATTGAATGATCAATGATCTAATATCATCGATGTAAAGTGAAATGATCGCTGTGAAGTGAAGATGCGCCTTTATTTTGAAATTCCCATAGCACGTCTGTTTAACCATTTCCGTCCAAGCGCACCTCAATCCTAAACATCCAAATAATGCTTGCAACGTTGAGCTTCGGTTATGCTTTCCGCAAGGACCTGCTGGTTAAAGTAAGAGGGTTAACCCCGGAGTTAGCAACAACTTCAGCTCAGGCTCACTTAAGGTGGACTGTTAAGGTGGACCAGCTATTCTCATTTTATTGACAAGCCGCTCACCAGCATTGACCAGCAACCAGACCTCCAACAACAGGTCTATTTTTAATTCTTTTAATTAAAAAAAGAGATTGTTTTTTATTTAAATGTCCGGAAGAGCCCAGTAATAAAATTGTGAAATCATATTTTAGTTCATTTTTGTGAGTTGATATAAATGTAACTGATTGTGTTAAATTGACATATGATGTCTCATATTGATTGCAGGCCTCTGAATGAAATCAAGTCGACATCGTATCGTGGCAGACTTTGTCATTTTGGCAATTATCGTATCGTTATCCAAAGAATCAATATAATATTGTATCGTGATGAAACTGGTGATTTACACCCCTACTCGAGAGTAATGAACTGCTCCCTTAGCTGTTCTGAAGCTCTTAAGCATAACACTTCACCTTGGCAACTGACACCTCTCACTACCAGAAAAGGTGAGAAGGGTGAGCAGCATGTAGCCCATCCTATGATGGATCTAAGGGAACTGAATACTACCTGGCCTCGGGATGTTGGAATACAAATAATCAGCTGGGATATAATAGAAATGCCTTGGATGTCAGCGCACAGATGATTAGGTTTCTTTAGCTTCTCTCTAGTCAGACTGACGGAGGCTCCAGCTCTCCACCAGCCGGCTTAAGGGTCGCTGTAGCCCAAACTCTCCACTTCATGACTCAGACATGCCAGTTTATTTTCTCTGGCCCATTTGTCAAGTAAGATCTTCATTTCGTCGCAAGATGCTCACATAAGAGGCATTACGGTTCAATTACATCTCAAAGCCGTTTTGGAGACAAGTGCGCTCTTTTTCCACTGCACAGTGCGGTGGAGCCAGAGAGGCCAGATACATTATATATTGCCTCAAAACCACACCAGATTCTTCTGGCAGCAAAGCACAGACTAAAGAGGCAGTGCCGCTCACTCAGAAGCCCACTGCGTTTACAGCCTTTGGTTTCCTGAGTCGCCGCCGTGCGTGAGGTTCACCTCTCAGATGGTCCTCCTGTTTATAGTGTTGTCAAAAATATCGAAGTATCTATAAATATCGATACTGAATATTTGAAGCAGTTTCAATACTCATTTTCCACAGTATCGATACACAGGTACCAGCTGCGCTTTCTGCTCTCTCTTCTCTCCAACAGTGAGTTGACACGCACACCTCTGTTCATCTTTTAATAAAAATCTAAAATTTGATCTCCTCAACATTGTGTCAATTTCTTCCCTTGGTATCAAAAATGGTATAGAATATCGATATATTTCAAGTTATTGTATAGGGCTGCAGTTAATCATATATTAATCGCGATCACGACTTTGGCTTCCCACAATTAAATGAGCATGATTGCCTGCGATATTGACGTTTAAATTGCGGGTTCTGCTCATAGAAAACTCCGCTGCATATCAAATCAAGTGCTTCCCAAACCAGCAGACAGCCGGCCGGTGATCGAGATGTTTAGGCTTCACTCTTAGAGATAGATATTATCTATACAACCAATGTGTTTATGATTAAATTGAGAGCATAAAATTGTTTATCTAGCCTCTTAATGTTGCTAATTTTGCACTCAAAGTGCACCAGATTGATGCATTTAACTTTAAAATTTGAGTTAACAAAAGAGCAGGGTGAATATTCCTATATTTTTTCATATGGCAGAAAAAAAATATTGCAATGTCAGTTTTTTCCAACATCGTGCAGCCCTAATTTGGACATTAGCAGGAATGTAGCACAGCATGGAAGTGAAAGCAGTGCTTATCTGTTGTCGCT
>CAKAKR010039108.1:2501-17309 GCA_916700685.1 Adelosebastes latens
CCCCCCCCCCCCCCCCCCCCCCCCCCCCCCCCCCCCCCCCCCCCCCCCCCCCCCCCCCCCCCCCCCCCCCCCCCCCACACAAGACCTGAGTACTTATTCAACAACATACAGCACAATTTACAATTCATTCCCATCACCGTTGTGGTGCAGTGGGAAAAGAAATCAGCATCGGCAGCCTTTAATCTGCCTGGGTGTCACATGACACATGGGCTTCAATGTGGAGAAACAGCTTAGTCACAGATGTTCAGACACCACAGGTTCACTCCACTATCCATACCATGAATTAAATCACAAAGGTAAAATCACATTCTGTCTCCTCAAGAGAAGGGAACCAGCACTTCATCTAGACCAGGGGTCATCAACCTGCAGCTCTTTACCCCCTATCCTGTGGCTCCCTGTGGATTTTTAAAAATGGAAATGAATAACTGTTTTGTGTTTACATTTTCATTTTTAATAGGGCCCGGCACCGACAACGTCGGGCCAGCGAAGGCCCTATTGAAACTGTAGTGTTTCTTATTATTATTATTATTATTATTCATAAAATTAATCGCCTTTTTGAGGGCCTTAACTCGCTCAAAAAGTTGTTAAACTTGGCACACTTATCAGACGCGAAGAAAAATCTGATATTTTAAGGTTCTCGGGCTTGGGTGTTGCAAAATAGCTCGCTAGCGCCCCCTAGAAAATTGAAAAAATTTAGCCCCTCGCTCCGGTTTCACCTACAAGTATGAAATTTGGCACAAACAGATGTAACATGTGGAGACGCACAGAAAAGCCTCTTGGAGGTATGCCCAAAACTCATGAGGAAGTCAGCAAATTTGAATTTAATATGCAATTTTCGCCCATTTTTAGCGTTTTATAGGCCGTGTACTTTAACAAACTCCTCCTACAGATTTAATCAGATCGACTTGAAATTTGGTCACTACATCTTAAGACCTTCAGGATGAAAAGTTATTCAAATGGTGAGTTTTCACTGAACGACCTGACCGTGGCGTGGCGGCCATTTTTAGCTATTCGCCACGAAACAGGAAGTTGTTGTAACTCCACTCAGAACCGCTGTCAGGCGGGAGCAAAGGGTACAGCTGTTCCCGGGCCCAAGACCAGGGGCTGGGGCCCATGCAAAGGTCTATGGTTGACTCTTAAATGGGATCAAGAACAACACTTTACTTACTGACCTATATCACTGACAGTACAAGTTAAATATATTTACATGAGGAATAAATATATTGGTATCATTAAAACACCTTTCAACAATCTCATACCCCCACCCCCCCGCTGTTATTGTGAAAATGGTTCGGTCAAAACTGGACCCGGTGAGGGGTGCGCACCGCACGGAGGAAATGCGCCAGGAGAGGTCCAACGGGGATCGTTCCACACAGGGCGAGCGTCCGTCATTCACCCGCCGAGTTGAATCCTCCGGACAGACTGAGCGGCCGACCGACCCCACCCGTGGAGCAATGTAAAACTATTATCAGTTCATTATGAAACTGTGGCCGGCGTAATTAACGGGAAACACTGGAGCCTGATCCGTGTCCCTCCGCTGATCGATGAGAGATGACGTTACCTCCAGAGGGTCGGACTCATACACGGACTCATAAATATAAATATGATGTAATGGAACTTCCTGCTGTAGGCCCCTATATGATAAAGTATGATGATAGTGAAGATGACAGAAGTTAATTTACTAGATTCACATGATTTGAGTCAAGTGATTCACATGTTTTGTTATTGCAGAGTTCTTTTTGCCATAGGTTTATTTTATCAATAGTTTAATTTAAAATCAATACACAGGCTGGATAAGACCTGGGTCCCTTAAAGTAACCGTGTTTATTTCCATTGAATAAGAGAGAATTTATACATTAACCATCATTGTGGCATGTCTTGATAAACCACAGTGAAGGTGTCAATAAATAAATAATAAATAAGGTCTATGATTCTAAATTAGAAAAGTTCTGATCAGTCAGGAATAGACGTGGTTTTAAATATTAATATAATAACTATTATTGACTGTGGGCTAAAACACACGAGAAGCCTGATTCTCCTTTACCATAATTCACTAGTTACATGTTTACAATCAGGCAGGCAAACTCATTAAATTACACACTAATTAAGATCAGTGTATATGATGGAATAGTAGCATTACAATGTACCACAGGTCACCAAATTTGCGCTTTTATAAAAAAAAAAAATTCTCCTGGGGTGCATGCCCCTGGACCCCCCTGGCTGGCTACTCCATATCCTTGTGGAAAGCCCTGATCGGGGGCTCAACAAAATATAAGCCAGGGTAGAACAGAGAGAACAAGAAAATGAAAGGATCAGAAAGGCAATGACCAAATTTATGGAGAAGCAGCAGGCAAAGCTGCACATACAAAGATGAGGAGCTAGGCAGACTAGCAAATAAAACCCACTAGCGGGCTCTTTTTTAAAGTTGGAGTGAATATGAATATTGCCTAATATATAATCTAACAATATCATGAAACTGGGCGACCTGGAGTCGAGGTGGATGAGGGGCCCAATTTGGAAATTATGTGCCCATAATTCCTAATGGCTGGCCTGACTCCACTGTACGAAGTCCGAAATTTCTCAGGCATGATAAGGGTCCAGTCCTGAGGACATTTACATGTCAATATAGACTCATAACCCCGGCCCAAGACATTAGCCACGCCCCCTTTCATAACTCATGAACCGTTTGTCATAGAGTCTTGTGGAAGGCGTCATTGTGCTAATCAGAGTTCTGGTTTTATCATGCCTGGCCGCGTCAAACGGCGTCCCGCCAGTACCCCCGACGCACGGAAAGGTGCGAGGGCCCGTTCATCGCTGCTCATAGCTTTAATTGATCATCGTTGTAGGTCTATGGTACGACGATATGATGGAGTATTAGGGCCACATTAAGGAAAAAAATAAATCTGAGATTTTGAGAATAAAGTAACAAGTTTATGAGAAAAAAAGTTGTAATATTATGAGAATAAAGTCATAACATTATAAAATAGTATTTTTACGTGTTATTTTTTTTTTTCTCGTAAAGTTATGACTTTATTCTCGTAATATTACGACTTTTTTCTCGTAAAGTTATGACTTTATTCTGTAAATCTCAGATGTTTTTTCCCTCAATGTGGCCCTAATACTCCGTAGTACATTGTCTCTTTGGCCCTCACTGCATTAGACTTATATACTATATACTTAGACTATAAACTGTGTTACCTTCATCACAATGCTCAAATGTTTTGCGGCTTCAGACAGATTTTTTTTTTCCGCCTAAAATGGCTCTTTTGATAGTAAAGGTTGCTGACCCCTGGTCTAGACAAAGCTGGTCTCACATTACATCTCTGGTATCTGGTATGTTTTGGTAATAAGCATCAGACAGCCAACCGGCTGGTAAACACCAATGTGCTTTGTGCATTTTACTAACAGTAGTCTCTCACTGTGTTCCGGAGCTACTGCGGTACTTCATGCAGAAATGAATACACAAAGAGACAATCAAAAGGATGCAGTGATAACTGAGGAAATATCTATGGTCAATATCATCACATGTCTGTGCTTTAAGTAGAGCAGTTTAGCAGCTAAAGAGCCAGATATTTCCCTCAAGAGTTGGTGGAGACCAAAACAGAGCTACAAGAGAGAGATATTGGACTCATCAGGTGGACAAAACACAACTCCAAATGAATGATTGTGTTGCTCCATGTCTCCTAGATGTGTAAACAGGAAACTATTTGATAACAAGTTCATCATATCGACTTAAAGCTGGGGTTGGTAATGTTCTTTTTTTTGTTGAAATTCTCATTACATCCTGACAGCAATCAATAAATCAAATGCTCTGACAAAAAAAAGGGAAAAACTCCAGTATCTGTGGCTGTCGCATGTTATAAACCCGTCCAATCATTTCATTTGGACCGAATGAAATGATTGGACGGGTTACCTGCCTGTTTACAGATAGATTGTGTATAAGAAGTGGACCTAGTCACCGTGACGTCACCCATTAGTTTTTGGACTACAGTTTTGAAGCCTCGAGTTCGCCATCTTGTTTTTTTGCAACCATGAGTAACAGGAGAGGGCGTAGCTAAGTGCAACCCAACGCTGAATAAGACATTTTCAGTTGACTAAAAGGTTAAAGCTAACTGTGATGAAGTGTAAACACACTGTGAAAGGGTTAAAGTTGTAGGATGAAAACACGGACAACTCCCAGACCGGACAATGCCGTGGTAGAGACCTGTCAATCACAAGGTAGCCCCGCCTTAAAGCATCCCCTGCTTTATGGTCTATCTGACTCTAAATGGGACCATCATTTACTAAATGAACATCATGCTGTATTGACCATAAACTCATGTTTACAATGTTTACTGAGGTAATAAATCAAGAGAGAAGTAGGCTCATTTTCTATCAGACTTCTATAGAACAAGAGGAGTCGCCCCCTGCTGGCTGCTAGAGAGGATGCAGGTTTAAGGCTTTTCAGCTTTGACTTCACTTCTCAGACCTGGAGGTTCCCCGCTGTGTCTACCTGCATGCCTGCCTGCGTGCACTCTGCCCGTGCACTCATTGAACGTCACCACCTTCCACCAGCTGCTATCTTGACAGCTGTGAATACTAACAGCAGCCATTTTCAATGTTTACGTTCATAATAATAATGTTGGGGGAGTGTCTTTGGAGGGAGGCCTGAAGGGACGGACTGTCTACCTGTCTACCTACCTAATGATAGTGTTGGGTTGAGTGTCTTTGGAGGGAGACCTGAAGGGCCGGACTGTCAGTGTTGATGACTTGATGTCTTTCTCTCTACATTCAGGGACTTCTGCAGCTAGTTAGCAGATAGTTAGCAGCTATTTAGCAGGTAGCTAGCAGCTAGTGCTGCTAGCTACTTTCATTGGAGAAGAGTTGACAACACTGGGCTGGTTTATAGGTTGGATCATTTTTTTTTAAATCTAGCATACTCTTGCTAGTTTCTCAACATTACCAACCCTAGCTTTAAAGGTGATTATATGTCAATGTTGTGTTCACAGCCTAATCCGCTGTCCCCGGGTGGCCAACAATAAGCAAATACTGCAGGTTTAAAGGAATATTCCAATGACTTGTTTGCTGTCTGACTTAGCTCCCAGGCTAAGTACATAGAATGGAACCAGGGGAAACTGCTAGCCTTGCTGTATCATAAGAAGAAAAAAATCAACCTTGAACAACCCCAAAGCTATCTTATTATGTGTATTGATATCAGTTTTCACTGCTACACAGAGTGGATAAGGATAGTGGTTTCCCCACATTAACCCACCCACATTACCGCATCCAATGCAGAGATACATATCTGAACACACAACATCCTCACAACTGGGGTATCTGAGGTTATCAGACCTCACATCTTACCACGTTTTCAAGTCCCAAACCCTGGTGTCTAATGTAATGACTCATTTATACAGAACTTAACTAAAACAACCTTTTATCACCATAAAAGCAAAATCAAGATCACACTTTTCCCCCAGAGCACAGACCAGGGCCTTCATTATTATCTGACTTAGATTACAGCTATGCTCTGTGACTGGGTTTTCCATTGCACAATTGCAGCTAAAGTTAAACTCACCACTCAGCACCAAGCAACAAACCAATATATCCCTTCTAAAAGTCTTGCTTTTACCGGATTTTCTTTAATGTCAAAGGATGATTTTCAATCAAATGAATTTATAATGTTTGAATCCTTTGTTTGTGCCATGTACCTGGGGTTGACTTCTCCTGCTCCTCTTCTTCTGATCCATCCATCAGCCGCTGTCTCTCCTCTGAGCCCACAGCGGCGTATTCTGTCACCCTGCTTCTCCACTGAGGTAATGTAGGAGGAAGAACCAGCAGGAAGAAATAGCTGGTGGTGGTGTTGGGAAAGGCAAAAAATAAGAGCCAAGAAGAATCATTTCATCGGCTATCGACTGTTCTCCATTCTTAGGTGCTATTGTGCAAATATGTCAGATCCTTATCAGAATCTTGTCCTTTGCTTTGTACTTCCACACTTACCTAATCAGCATAGCAAACGGGACCACCAGCATGGTGAGAAGTGTGATCTGTGGCGACAGGCCGACTTGGGTGAGGATGGAGTAGAGGAGGGCTCCAGCAACGCCAGCGGCACCAGTACCTGAGCCCCAACCTCCCAGTACATCCCTGAAGCACATGGGAAACCAACGTTGGTGCATAGTTCAGTGTATTTAATGGTCAATACAGTACAAAACCACAAGAACAGAAGAGGTACACACATACATGAGTACACGTGGAGGCTTTTCACAAGGCATATTCCTAAGAGTTGACCCTGGGATAACTTAGCATTGTTAAGCCAGGGTTAACCTTAGCCCAGGGCTGTATGATTCACACTGCACTGCTACAACCCCGGGGTTAAAGGTCTGTTGGACCATGTGACTATTGTTTGCATTCTACAATGAAGCATGACTACTCTTTAACATACTGGACAACAAAAACCTGACGCAGAGTCCATTGTTTACTTCAGCCCCTTTTCACAACGGCAACATTTGGCCCTATGTTGAGAACCCCACTAACTCAGGGCTAACCCTGCTCCGGATCAGGGCCAGCTAGCCCTGGGTTACAGTCAGGGTCAGCCCACTTTGGAATGTGCCAGTGTGAAAGCTTTCTTAGCTCCAGCCCCTTTACACACATTTATTGATGAATAAACAACACCAAAATGTGAAATACCCACCTGCGAATATTTCACATCCAAACTATTCATACTGGCAGCGATGTGAATTTGCAACAGTTGTTCAATAAAAGGTTCATGTAGCTTCACACAGACAGAGGACCAGCAGCCAGGATCCCACTGAGCCAGAGCAGCATCTGGCTGTCTGTCTGAGCTAAACTGTTGTACAGCCTAAACTACTGGAAGCTGTTTTATTTTCCTTTTAGTTAAATGCTCCGAGTGAACTTGCCTCTGGTAAACAGTTATGTAGTGTATATGTCTAGGGCTTTTATTGTGAAAGGTTAAGAGTGGAAGGAGTGGATCTGGTCAGCGTTGCCTTTGTCAAGGTTGAAAGGAGTAATAAAGTTTGCTATCTTGGTTCAGACTACGGAGCCCCTGTGTTGTTGTTGTTGTTGTTCACTGTAGTGCACGCATTGAATATGACCGTTCCGTACAATGTGATTGGTTGATGTCTTTATTCACGGTTCAAAAGCTCAGAAAAATCAACCTTGTTCCAGAAAAAAATGCATTGCTTTTTCACCGCTTAATATTTGTGTTGTGTGTGTACTCATGACAAAAACAACAGTTCGAAAAAAAAACCACCCCTAGTGTGTAAAGGCCTTTAGCCCGGGGCTACGTACAGTGTGGAGAGCTCTGTGGTTTTTAGACCATCAGCTGCTACCTATCTTCCAAATGTTCCCCACTGGTCTGGGTTCATGACAGGGAGGTGTTCAAATCTTCTTTAAGGGACTTAGATAGGTTCAGTAGTGTGTCGTCACATTATTGTCTCGTGGCATTGGGGTTACAAAGAGGAACCGTTTAGAAGCTTGTTCCATCAGGGTTCATCTAAGGAAGCTCTAACATCAGGTACCAAAAAACACACAATCACTACAATTATTCTGAAATCAAGGATGTCAGATTTCCCTCAAAGGTTCCAAAAAGAAATACTTTTTAAAAACAGCCTCTGTTCACAGCTACAAGCCAAGTCCATCTCCACCAGGGGAAGAAAGAGAAGAGGTGAAAGGTTAGGAATAATAACCTAATAATACTGATTAAAACAGCCATGGTTAGTCAGAATGACAGGAAACCAAAGGCCTTTACACACTGGGGGCGCTTTTTTTCCTGCAATTAATTCGCACGACAATGTATTTTTTCAAACTGTTGCTCTGTCATGAGTAATTCACGTGTCACTTTTTTTGTAACAAGGTCAATTTTTCTGAGCATTGGCAATACGAAGAAACTATTGTTGGCATCAACCAATAACGTTGTGCTGAACGGACATATTCAATATGTACGCTGCACTGTACAACAACATGGAGGCTCCGTAGTCCGAACCAACACAACAAACTTTATTACTCCTTTCAACCTTGACAAAGACAGCGCTGACCAGATCATCCCCTTCCTTTCTGACCTTTCACAATAAAAGCCCTTGACATATACACTGCGTAACAGCTAACCTCAGACAGACTGCCAGACGCTGCTCTGGGTCAATAGGATACTGGTAGTTGGTTATCATGTCGTTTATTCGTCATGCACCCGGTGCGAAAAGGCCTATGTCATCATTTTAACAATCTAGGTATCACTTTTTTTAACTCACGGTGAATATTTGTATTTTTGAACATTTTACCTACTTTAATTCTTTCCTGGCAGAAATGGGCTTCCATATCACTGCATCACAAAGCGAGGGCTGACCAAAGAAACTCTTAGTCGACAACTCACATATGATTTTGTCATATAATCAATGAGTTGATTTAATCTGTAAAAACTGAGTTTCTCCACAAAGAACCACACAAAAGCACCACTTTAAGCCTGAGCCAGAGATGTGCTCACACGTTTCTGGAAATAAATCATTCAGCATGAAAAAAATCATCAAAAAACGTCTAATCTAAAATAGAAAATAGAATAATATGCAGTAATGTATAATGTGCTACTGTTGGAGCCAATAACAGACTATAGCGTACACTGCAGGTACTCTGCTGCCATCTCATCTCATCTTCTAATGAAGTGTTTACCTGCTGAAGTAGACGGTGAGAGAGAGGAAGGACAGTTCTCCCAGTCCAGCGCTGATACTGGCAAAGATCACTCCTAGAAACACAGTGGTAGAGAAGACAGAGATGCCTTCAACATGCTCATGAATTACAGAAAAGTAATGATCACAGGGGATTTATTCCTTAGTTTGACAAGAAGGAAGAATCACATGTGAGTTAAGTCTTCCTTCAGTGTTGAAACTGTGTAATTAATCTAAGTAGTTGTGAAGTGATAGCTCAATCATTTATATGGAGTTAGTAGATCCAATCATGCTACTTCCTCTTTGACATTTTAATTAACACCTAGTTACATTAATTATGTCTGCATTCCATTAGGTGTGCCAGTTCCAGGGCTCTAGTGTCAACCTGTCACCTAGCTGACAGGGACATTAGTATTATTAGTTCCACCTGTGCTTTTTCTACAACAATAACTCATAATATCCTAAATGAAAAAGGTCTATGGTAGGCTAAATTCACAGATGAACGGTTAAAGTAAATTGAGATTTCGGACACTTATTGTTGTATAGACAGAGGAGAGCACAGAGAAAAGGAGCAACGGAGTTGTATATAGGAGTCCACGGGGCCTCCTAGAGGGTTAATCTGGCCCTGTCAGGCCAGGATCACAGGGATCATAGGGATCATAGGGATCACAGGGACCACAGGGACCACAGGGCTCACAGGGACCACAGGGCCCACAGGGATCACAGGGACCACAGGGATCACAGGGACCACAGGGCTCACAGAGCTCACAGGGATCACAGGGACCACAGGGACCACAGGGCTTACAGGGCTCACAGGGATCACAGGGATCACAGGGATCACAGGGTCAGGGTCTGTGTCCTTAGTGACCCTGGGAGTCATGTTTCTGCTGACTGCAGAGGTGTCTTTCAGATCATGCATGACATGATGATGACATAGAGAAAAGTTGTGATGTTGTCCTTACTCTACTGGACTCTATCACTCTGATGTGCTGAGAAGGAGGACAAGGACCTTGATGTCCTAAATTCACGTTTTATTCTGTAACTGACTGCTTAGAAATGTTCAGGAACATTTCCTGCATGGGGTCGTGTGTAAAAGGGAGCAGGGATCGATATTCACTTCCCACCTCAAAACCTGGTGGCTGTGTTGCCTTCTGACAAAAGACGTTTTCACGTGAAGTGAGTGAACCCGTCACAAGACTCCGCTGTGAGTCCAGTTCAGCACCTAACGCTATTTTAATGTTCCTTTTAATGGATCCAATGTGTGTTTGTGATTCAAGTAGATCACAGAAAAACTTTAAATGTCTCGAAAACTATATTAAATACATTCCAAGAACATTAGCACTGGACAAAAACAGCTCCTCGCCCGCCATGTTCCTGAAAATACCCCCCACCCCCGGTAGGAGGAGAGCTGGTTAACGTTAGCTGTTAGCAGCCGCTGGGCAGCACAGTCCTGCTAGGCTAAATAACGGAGCTAAAAGCTAACGTTAAAGGAGGTTCCACTGAGCTACATTATGATGCTTTCAAGCTCTATTAAGGAAAATGAGTATTGGGTGTATGTGCTCAAATGTAATCTTGGAGAGAAACTTGAATAAATATTAGGGCTGTCAAAGTTATCACGATAATAACGCGTTAACGCAAAGTCGTTTTAACACCACTAATTTCTTTAAGAGACAGTGAAGATACTGGTATCATAATAAACTATAAAACCTGATGAATCCATCTGTACCAACCATGTCATACTAGCTGGTCATGAAGGAGGTTAAATAACGCTCCAAACTGACACCAAATTTTGTCGAGGAAAAACTGTCATGTCCATTTTCAAAGGAGTCCCTTGACCTCTGACCTCCAGATGTGTAAATGGGTTCTATGGGTACCCACGAGTCTCCCCTTTACAGACATGCTCACTTTATGATAATCACATGCAGTTTGGGGCAAGTCATAGTCAAGTCAGCACACTGACACACTGACAGCTGTTGTTGCCTGTTGGGCTGCAGTTTGCCATGTTATGATTGGAGCATATTCTTTATGCTAAATGCAGTACCTGTGAGGGTTTCTGGACAATATCTGTCATTGTTTTGTGTTGTTCATTGATTTACAATAATAAATATATACATACATTTACGTAAAGCAGCATATTTGTCCACTCCCATGTTGATAAGAGTATTAAATACTTGACAAATCTCCCTTTAAGGTACATTTTGAACAGATAAAAAAACGTGTGATTAATTTGCAATTAATCACAATTAACTATTATAATCAGCCCTAATAAAAACAATATATATATATATATATATATAATAGATATTGGAGAGGGAATTATGACCTGTTTAAAACACTGACGCTAGCTCTAAGCAGTTAGTGTTTTAATCAAAGCAAATATTTAATTAAAAATACAATAATTTATTTCCTAATTATTTGAATAGTGTTTTTATGCTAATGACCACTATAGATGACAATAACAAAGTAAAAGGACAACATTTAGAATTTTTGACTGTTTACACTGACTTCGGGGGACGGTGCCGTGGCGGTGCCGTGGCGGTGCGGGGACAGTAGTGAAAAAGGTTGTTCTGGAGCCTTGAAACTCAAAATGTAATTTGGCACTTTGCACTAAATGGGTTTAGTTTTGACAGATAATATTATTGTTTGCAATTCAAGCAATGAAAATGTAGATTTTTGTAAACAGGAAAACAATTAGTTGTTCTGTGTTATTTTCTCTTCTGTATATTTGCTATTGCTCCTTAAAGGTCCACTGTGTAGGATCTAGCGGTATCTAGCAGTGAGGTTGCAGATTACAACTTCTCCCGTGTGCCAAGCGTGTTGGAGAGCTACGCTGGCCGACCTGAAAACGTGAATGTTCCTCTCTAGATCCATGTGGAGCAGAGCCGGTGCTTATAGAGTGTGTGTGTGTACGTGGGAGGTGAGTGGTGAAGCAAGAGAGAGAGAGAGAGAGAGTGGCGGCGACGGGAGCGAGTAACGTTATCGACTCCAGCCCAAGCAGGAAAAGTTAACAGAGGTTGGTTTGTCCGTTCTGGGCTCCTGTAGAAACATGGAGGACTTCGTGGAGAGGACCTGCTCCCTATGGAGATATGAAGGACTCATTCTAAGCTAACGGAAACACAACGACTCTTACTATCAGGTGATTATACACTAAAGAAAACATACATATTAATATTATATTCCATTTCTGCCAATAGATCCCCCTAATGGTCCCTAAAGGACACTGGTCCTTTAAAGCAACAGTATTTTGATCAAAAGGTTATCCCAGTATAATTTACCAGGAACTACTGTATGTGTGAAAGAGGCTTTAGATTCAGTTGACTCTTCTTCTTAAACTCCTTTGCTACAGACTTTAGAAAGAATATATTAAAGAAGTGTTTGTAAATACACAAACGAGCTCACTGATCAGTCACCATGGTGAGAAATATTTCTAGCAGCAGCTCATGATAAGACTAAAACGGTATCATATTTCTGTGAAATAACCGCAGCTGCACCCATTCAGATAAGATGACAGGAAATGAAACTGAGAATATATTAAGCTCTATCTAATCCATCATCACACTTCTGGACAGTTCCACCACCAATAATCATAAAATCTATGACTCAGAACTGATGTCTTTACCCAGAATGCTCATCCACACCGCTGAGGAGAAGGACACGACGAGGAAACTTGTGGCTGCCGTGACGGCGCAGAACAACACTCGGAAACTAGAAAAACAGGAATAAGGCAGTACATTTACAACACAGTACAATTCTCATGTAGTACACAAACATTAACGGACCATGCTTTTATTTGGACAATATTCACTTTGCTCTATTAACTGTCCAATAACTTACAGACTGCACTGTATACAAGCCAAATAAATGGGAAATGGACTTGCATTTATACAGCGCTTTTCTAGTCTTCTGACCACTCAAAGCTCTTTACACTACATGTCAGCATTCACCAATTCACACACATTCATACACTGATGGCAGAGGCTGCTAAGGTGCCAACTTTGCTCATCAGAATCTAATCCAAATACTACTACTACTAAATAAAGTCAACCAGTCTGTGTGTAGTGTAATGAAATGGACAATCAGTCAAATAATAGCCAGCACAAGGATTCCACTGCCTGTACTATATAATAATATATAGAATATATAATAGATTATAATAATAATGGTTCCACTGTGATAAGCTAACACCAGTGAAACTCAACAGTTTCTTTAAATGAAACTCCACCAGGAAAGAGAAGCACTGTGAACACTGAGCCGCTGGAAGACACAAACATCCGTGTTACCATGACGACCAAGGAAGTGTTCAGTGAAAGAATTAGTGAATAAAATGTACATCATGCTAAATTTATCAAGACAACAAATAAACAAGTGTTAAGTTTACATTAGGGCTGTCAACAAATATAATACATTTGTATATATATATATATATATATATATATATATATACAGTATATATATAGTATATGTATATATATTCAAATGTAGAATGTGAATGTAGGCAAGTAATGTAATCTGTGTATGCCTGACCACCATGTGACACCGTGTGACACCAGTATCACCGACTCCCGCAGCAAGCCTACATCCGACAAAAGCTCAGCTCAAAACGGCGTGCTGTGGCATGCTGTGGCGTGCTGCGGCGTGATGCGCAGTGCTGCGGCGTGCTGTGGCGTGCTGCGCAGTGCTGCGCAGAGCTGCGGCGTGCAGTACGTTATTTTTGGCTCATTTTGACGGCCCTACAGCCCTAGTAGACAAAAAGTAACGTGAGGCACCACAGTAACCACCGCATTAAAACATATAATGCCAAAATGTTTCTGTATAATAAATGATGGATATTACTAATATGGAATGGCCTGGATTATTTTAATGAACAGGTTCACAGGTGATAAGCATTATCTTACCCATAAGGCAGTTTGTGGATGACAAAGGGAGCAGACAGCTTGATGAGGAGCGTTGGGAGGATGTCAGCTAACAGCACGGCCTGAGGAGAAAAGCATCACTCAGACCTCTTTGAAATCAGTAGTGTTTATATGTCAGACATGATGTGCTCATTAAGAAATGAGAGGGAAATTACATTATTACATTTCTATGGAATATTTGTTATGGTTGCCCACAGCAGGGGTTCCCAATGCCACTGTGTGTTATTTATGTTATATGACAATCCCTTGTTTTCTCTGCCATTCAGCCTCATAACACCGAGGGATACCGGCAGCTGGAGACATTCTCCATTCTGCTACTTTCACTTCTAGTTTGTCATATTAGTTTCAGTACCCGTTTACTCATCTGACTTTTTGCTTGTCTAAAAACAGATTTAAAAGGCAGTCTCTCCACTGCTAAATACACACAAATCTTCTCTTAAACTACTGATTCTCTGCCAACATTCAGACTGGATAAAGGGATAGTTGGGGTGTTTTTCAGTGGGGCTGTACGAGGCGCTTCTCCACAGTCAGTGTATTACTACAGTGGATGACGGTCAGCACGCCTTCAGTTTGGAGAAGGAGACAGGAGTACCAGCACGGGAGTAAAATGCATTTTAAACACCTAAAAGAAAAGCTCACAAATCAATATCAGTTTAAGTGTACGCTAGATTTAGAATATTTTCACCAGTTTACTTTGCCGTGAGACAGCTATACAGTCTATATATGGGAAATGAAATCGTTATCTATGCTCTCACCAAAGCCACCAGACTCCATTGAAAAAAACCTGTAATTTTACCATGCAGAACACAGGAGTTAGAGTAAAAGTTTTCAGTGGAGACTGGTGGCTTTGGTGAGAGCATAGATGGATATAACGGCTTCAGGTCCCCGTCAGAAAGGGCTGTCTGACGGCGAGGTACAGCGGGGAAAATATTCTAAATATAGTGTACACTTAAACTGATATGGATTTTTTTAGGTGGGCCTTTCTTTTAGGTGTCTAAAATATGTTTGCTGCTGCTGCCCCGTCCTCAGCAGAACATTACTTTGGTTCAGTGCAGTAACTCCTGTCTGCTTCTCCAAACTGGAGGTGAGCTGACAGTCATCTACTGTAGTAATACACTGACTATAGAGAAGTACCTCATACAGCCCCACTGAGAAACACCTGAACTATCCCTTTAACCTCCATCTACTGTAGTAATACACTGACTATAGAGAAGTACCTCATACAGCCCCACTGAGAAACA
>CAKAKR010039110.1:1562-50156 GCA_916700685.1 Adelosebastes latens
TCTCATCCATGTTTTTAAAAAAAAAAGAAAAATTAAGATTGAAAGTTCTTTCTTCAATCTCACCACAAGGTCCATTCTGTAGCTTTAGCTACTTAGGGAAAGGTCATGGTAATGGTTCAAAGAAACCAATGCTGACAGTTGGCAGGAGACTGGATGCATTTAGATACCTTACTGTGACCTCCACCCTAAGATGTATTGCAGCGCTAAAACAATGTCACTTTTGCTTCCACCAAGCCGCAACCCCCCGATGCTGAGAAATGAAGCCAACGCGGAAGTGCCAAAAACTGCAGTTCTTCAAATGGCCACTTGAGACTGGCTCCAAAAACGAGTCAATCCCCATGACCCCCATGTTAAAATGGCCAACTTTACAACAGAAATAAACAGCCTGGTACAAAAAACTGTTTTGGTCTCTATAGCTAATATCCCCACAACCTTATATCTTATAGACAACTCTGTTACTGGATCAAAAGCTATTCATATAATTATTGACAGGGGGTGGCAGTAGCTCAATCTGTATGGACTTGGCTTGGGAACTGGAGGGTCGCCTGTTCAAGTCCCTGCACGGTCCAAGTACGGTGTGTGAACTGGTAGCTGGAGAGGTGCCAGTTTTCCTCCTGGACACTGCTGAGGAAGCCCCTTGAGCAAGGCACCGACCCCCTATAACTGCTCCCCAAGCGCAGCGTAGTAGCTGCCCACTGCTCCTAATATATACTAGGATGGGTTAAATGTAGTAACTAAATTTCACTGTGTGCTGTACTGTGCTATGTACAATATTACATTTACAAGGAGACTGAAAAGAAATTGATTCACAGATTCGCTGCTCATGACAAACAATGGCAGAGATGAAAGACAGAATTATAGAGCAATTTATTTAAAAAAAAAAATAGCTGTGTGGCTGGAATATGATGCTGTAAAAGAAAATATCCCTATTTAATGATGATTTCGTATTATAAGAGCACCAGCAGATCAGACGGTGTTGTATCCACATAGAGTACCAATGGAGCAGGGCAAGCACGGCTGGAGGCATTCAGTCATTTTGGTTGGCTGACCAATCACGCATGGAGCTCTTGCACTATGATACAGCTTCACTTGTTATGTTGTGTCATGCCATGATTCATCACGACCTTGAACCGTGTTCACTCCATGTTGCACATGTTTTCCATTTTGTTCTCCTGTCCTCGTGTTCTTCTCACTCATTGCCACAGCAGCATGGCACTAACACTGGTCATTATCAGGGTTTAGTTAGTCACTGCAGCAGCTTTTTGACAGCAGCACCACCACATTAGTGAACAGCAACAGTGGCTATATGGGAATACATGTTTGTGATTTCATGATAGAAGATGTGGAGTGATATTCACCAGCATGTTCCGCCTTAACATTTTATCATTGGTTAGTGATCTGTCTCTTTAGTGACAAAGTGACTCTCTAAATCCAATTTCTGAATGTGGTTTGTTATAACAGTTAGGTATAGGAACATTACTAACACATTTTTTCCTCTCCTCTCCTCTCCTCAGCTCTCCTCCTCCTCTATGACGTCACCAACAAAGCATCCTTCGACAACATCCGGGTAAGGACGACCACACTTGGACCACTTTTCCCTCCTTCTTCCCTTCTTTCATATAACTCACTGCTGTCTTGTGTCAATCCCCTGAAAGTGATTTCTGGATCAAATTAGCAGTTATTAAGTGAGGTCTGGTTGGTGCGGCATCAGCAGTAATGTGGAGTAACGTTGAGGTGAAGACCGTCAATCTACTTTCCAACCCACACCTATGGTCATGAGCTTTGGGTAGCGATTGAAAGAATGAGATTACGGATTCCAACGGCTGAAATGAGTTTCCTCCATAGGGTGGCTGGGCTCACTTTTACAGATTGGGTAAGGAGCTCAGACATGCAGAGGGAGCCCGCTTCTCCTTTCACGTTGAAAGGAGCAAGTTAAGGGTGCGCTGGATTGATTATATATCTCATCTCTATACCTCGGGATCCCCCGGGAGGAGCTGGAAGACGTTGCTTGGGAGAGGGACGTCTGGACTACCCAGATAAGAGGCAGAAAATTGAATGGAATGGCTATTTTGCACCCTAACAAGATTCAGGAGTTAGATTACACCCTAATTTCACTCTCTATACCAGAAATAAATTGGCTGGTTGCCTGAATTGAAGGGTGTAATGATTCGTGGATGCTTGAAATCACTGTTGATCCCTCTGGAGGTACAAATTCAATGCTAGTTGATGGAATAACCAGATTCATTCCTTGAGTGATGAAGGTGCAGGTGAATGGTCCTGGCATAGACATAGAATAGAAGTAGAAAGGTCATTAAAGGTCATGGTAATTTGACTAGTACAAAAGAAAATGGTGATTGCTGTTAGTTGTCATGGTGACAACAGAACACACGTCAGTGGGGCTGTTAAGTGTTATCGCGGCTCACCGGGAAGAGAGCGGACGCAGCTCGCGGAGACTGATGGCTTTTTAGGTAGCTTGTTACTCTGCGGGGAGTGAGGCGGAACGGCTGTTAGACTGGGCGCTGCTGCTGGCCGCTAGCCCGCTGGCCGCTAGCCCGCTGGCCGCTAGCCCGCTGTTAGGTCAATTTTCTGTAATCAGTGTAGCATCAAAGCGGGAACAGTGGTGCAGGAAAGAGTCCTAAAACCCAGAAATGAGTTAGCATTTTAGCACTGCCGGTTCCCTCGTCTCAAAGTCAGTGGGCTTGAAATAAAGTCTGTGGTTAACACAAGCTTAAGACATGTTAACATTTAGTTCTACGATATAAAAGACGTCAGTAAATATCCCATTTTGAAGCTTTTATATATCTGGCGGTTGCTAACCAGTGGCTAAATGAGACTACTAAACGTCATCACGCTCAACACTAGTCCGTCTTAAGCTTAGTGGTGGTGACGTGAAGTCATGCAACTGTGGTGTAATTTGTTTATGGCCTAACGTTAGCTTTTTACTTTTGCTGACTGCATTCACATCCTAAAAGTGGTGTCCATTTGTAAATATTATCTTGCTGAACAAAATGTGTAAGTATCATAAACGTGTGTTTGCCACAGAGCTTATTTTCAGCAATAATCCAACACGCAATGCAAAAAATCCAATTGGCTTTTTGTTGAGGGAACCCGTGCGATGCTAACTTCCTGGTTGGCCTACAAAAATATGTCATCCCTGCACTGCTCTATTAGGCAAAGCGCTAACTAACCAGCTTGTATTTAGCTAGCTAGTTATTCAATTTTACTCATTTACTCTGGCTCTCTATGCTCCGTAACGTTACTATTCCACTGCTTGTTTTAGTCATTACTGCAAAACCTCACCTCAGTGAGTCCGTGACTTGCCGCAAGTCGGTTTAGTTTATACGGAAGTCAGCCTGCTACAATGGTCGCTATAGCAACGGTACTGTTTTAAAGCTAGAGTGAAGATACTGGCATCATATGAAACTAGAAAAACTAAGGTATCCATTAGTCATACTAGCTTGACGAGAAGGACAGTAAATAACGCTCAAAACTTGCGCTACATTTTGGAGAGGAAAACTGTCATGGCCATTTTCAAAGGAGTCCCTTGACCTCTGACCTCAAGATATGTGAATGAAAATGGGTTCTATGGTTAGCCACGAGTCTCCCCTTTACAGACATGCCCACTTTATGATAATCACATGCAGTTATGGACAAGTCATAGTCAAGTCAGCACACTGACACACTGACAGCTGTTGTTGCCTGCTGGGCTGCAGTTTGCCATGTTATGATTTGAGCATATTTTTTATGCTTGTTTGAGAGTTCTTTAAATGTTTGTTTTGTCTGACGCAAATTGTGGGTCGGCTTAATTCTTTGGACATTCAAATTGGGATTTTACATGAATGCTTACCTTAGATTATGTCACAGAGGAGTGTAACATTGAATCTTGGATATTGTTGAATGCTTTCCCTTCCTGTAAACAAAGCAGAAATATCATTTGGATTGCACAAGTTCACGCTCACGGATACAGCAGTCTCTTTTCCACTGAATGTGCAGATGAATACAAAAGTTCTCAAAGTAATGTGTAAAAGTACCCATGCTCATGCCCACAGCAGGGATGGGATGATGAACGATGAGGACGGTGAGTGAGGATGACCACAGTGGCAACAAATGATTAGATTAGAGCTCACTTTCCACCCCCCCAAATGGAGCCATGTCTTTGTAGTCGCAGCATGACTCTCCTCTGAACTACTCCAACTGTGATTTTCTAGCCATCTCCTGCCCCATTTGGTGTCACTCCCCGCGTCCTTTATAGGTGCATTACTCTCTTTTGATTAACGCAGAGTGGAGTTAAGAGCAGAAAATGACCATTATATAAGTGTATGTCTCACACATCAAGGAGAGGAATGGCTCCACAGCCATCCGTCAAGTTTCATGCATTTACATCAGCAGACTGTGTGTGTGTGTGTGTGTGTGTGTGTGTGTGTGTGTGGGTGTGTTCATGGGTATGTCTGTGTGGGGTGCCTGCGTGACCTGAATGTGCATGTGTGCTCAGGTGTGTGTGTGTGTGTGCAGGTGCCTTCATTAACAGAGGATGGAGGACAGTCCCTAGAGAGAGACACAGACACAGCTTAGCTTCTCCACAAACAGCTGGTTACCATCATTATGCGTTTAATAGTTTGCAGTCAATCACTCCAGTAGGTATTTAAATCCTTGGATCTAATAGGGATGGATGACAGAGGACAGACGGGCAGACCGGTGTGAGCTTCAATGCAAAGTCCATCCAAAATGAAAGTATGTGGCACAACTCTTCTCCATTACACTGTGCTTCATTCTCCAAACATTTTCAGCTATCTTGCCCTCATGAAGTTGGTGTTTAAAGGTATAATATGCAAGAATTTCCTTAAAAACAGTGTATAGACTGATACAAAAATAATCCCTCTCAAGCACCCGTATGACCCACTAGAAGTGTGTGGTGGTGTCTGTACCTACAGAGACCCTGCCCCCCATATTTTCTATTTTCTTCTTATTTTGCCGGACGCTTCTGCGCATCAGCAAACGGCCTTCGGGCTCCACGTTGGGGTGTAATCCCCAGCCAATAACAGCGCGCTGGGTGTGCAGCCCGTCCAGGTTGTCAGATACCACCGCTTTGCCACCCTCTTTGGTGTCTAATAGTGAGGCACTAGTCCCCCTTTAGCTCTGTCAGATACAAAGTGTCTAGTGTCAGACAGTGTCCCCCCTTGACCGAAAGCAGCACTGCCACAGTGGGCAAAAGCCTGCCCTCCGACTGCATTCACTACCATCCCGCAGGGTTGTGAGGAGTTGTGGGTTTGTTGTGCTTTAGAACGTAACCGGCGTGAAACAATCAGAAAATAATATTTTATTACGCTGATTCACTGCTTTATTCCCACTAACGCCACTCCCTCTCTTCATTCATTCTCGGGGCCAACTTTGAATGCTGTGTGTTTACAAACAGCAAGCGACAACGGTTTGCCTACATATTATACCTTTAAGGTTGTTTTCGGTTGTTTTCGGTCGTCATCGTCCTCCCATAAATCCAGAACATAGTATTACCATCAACCTTTTAAAATGTCCTCTAAGTCCATCCAATTCCATCAATGGGTAAAAACGTTGAATCATTTTTTTAAAACAAAAGTCTGTACTCTTTCAACCTCATTTTTAAGAACACATTACTGTGTAAGCAAATCTCTACCATCTCTTAAAGGTTCTCTATACATCATTTAGAGCATATCTAGTGCCTCCACACGGCTCTCAACGTGCCGACGGCTGCACCAGCAGCTAGCAGCTAACGGTGCTAACAGCACAAACACTGCAAACAACGGCAACAGTTCTGACAGAACTTACAGTGTTAACCTGAGGGGGAACAGGAGGGTGGGTGCTACGTTTCCACGACGATGCCGTGGGTCAGGACGGCGTTATCAGTGGTTACGGCCGTATGGTGTAGAGCGGCGGCAATTAGCTATGTGAGACTCCCATGCACTAACATGCACAAGCGGCCGACCCGGCAATGTCAACAAAGCACAGAGAAGATCAGATTACAACACACACAGAGGGAGAGCGACTTCATTCTCTGCTCAGGTAGACATAACTCCACTATATCTTTACATAGCAAATAGATGTTTGCTGCTATATTAATGCTGTGGATCTCATATATAGAAACTTTAATATTTATGGACAACCCTAACTAAGGCTTTTATCCTCCCACCTGAGAAATGAATAGGTGAGTGTTAAAATGCTGCCTGTATTGCCGCTAATTTTACAATATGGTTTACAGAGACAGTTTGTCATTGTATGGAACTCAAAAATGTACTATGACCTTGGCCTTCTGTATTCCTGAGAACCACAGGAGCAACCCCAATCACACTGCCAGGTATTCTTGGAGCAATCAGAGAACACAGGAACAGTAGGAGTGTCGATGATTTGAAATCAGAAAGCTATAGTTAAAACTGGAACTGGGGATTTAAGCACTGGAGTATGCACCTGTAGCACGTACACGGTTTACTGATCGATTTTTTTGCTTAATTTGAATTTATGAAGCAGTAGCACTCTCTGTAGTCTCTGTATTGCCCGTGTATTACTTCACGTTTCAAATATCAGAATCTGGGCTCTGAAAATAAATCTTCCTTAGCCTGACAATGCTTTTTCTCCTCCAATGCCCCTTCTGATAATTTGTCTTCATTATATGTGGTATTGATCATATCCTCTACATTTTTAATGCATCAACCCTGCTCCTCTTACTGTACAGATTTCTCCATGTATGAGGATGTTAGCCCATTAGCATTTTAAGTTACACAAACGACAGCATTAGCATAAAAAACAGCTCTAATGCTCCAGAGCAGATGCAAACTCAGCGGGAGGCTAGTGGACAGTCTGCCTGTGTGTGTGTGTGTGTGTGTGCGTGTAGTGAATATACAGTAAGGGCTGTAATCCCTTCGGAGGGGTGAGAGAGAGCACACCTGTTCAGCTCAGTGCTGAACTGCAACCTGCACATGCAAATCACTGTGGGCTTGTTAATGTTAATCAATTCTAATTAGAACTGAAGTGCAGATTGTGCAGGCCTAATAAGTGCACACAAACACACACTTCTTTACTGATGTGCAGCAGTGGTTTTCTTTATTTTTTCCACTTTCACCTGTGTGATATATTTGCCAGCTTGTCATGTGTCGCAGCGGCTGGAGAGGCACAGTGTAGCTGCAATCCAGCAGTGCACTGAGGTTATGGTGTCAAGATTCCCAGCCACCACTCATATTTGTATCATTTTTGTCACCGTAGTGTATGCAGCTAAGTAGACCTTTCCAAAAATCACACATATTATACATGTTATGTGCAGTGGTGGAATATAACTACATATACTGTACTTAATCACACGTTTTTAGGGACTTGTAATTTTGTATAGACCTTTTCATTGCCATTCTGTTGCTAGGGCAACAGCTTTGGTCCAGTTTTCCTTCCTGTCAGCTACTGCATTAACAGCCATTGGAACAGGAAATACAAAGGGGCCCATTTAGTTTAGTTTATGTTAGGGATGCACCGATACCACTTTTTTCAGACCGAGTACAAGTACTTACATTTGGGTACTCGCCGATTCCGAGTACCGATACGAGTACTTCTCTGTGCCAAAAGACCCTTGTTAACAGCCAGATGGAGGGTGTGAGTGACACACGGCAGGCTGGGGAGTCCCGCATTCGAGGCGGTGTGCCGCGACCGGCTCTAGATCGGCTTGGAAAGGCTCGGGGCGAAGGTGCTTCTTGGGGCCGTGGCCAAAGAGTCAGTGGGGCGGACTGTCCTCAGTGCGCCCCAGCCACATCGTGCCCCCAGGGCAGGGCTCGGCCCACGTAAAGGGCGCCAGGGGTCTGCCGCGATGTCTGCATCCCACCCGACCCGTCTTGAAACACGGACTAAGGAGTGTAACGCACGGGTGAGTCAGAGGGTGCAAGCAAAACCCCGTGGCGCAATGAAAGTGAGGGCCGATGTGTGCCGCCTGAGGTGGGATCCCGGCCCCGCAGGCTCGGGCGCACCACCGGCCCGTCTCGCCCGCACCGTCGGGGAGGTGGAGCATGAGCGCGTGCGATAGGACCCGAAAGATGGTGACGAGAGGTTAACGTCACGCTGCCGTAAAGTGGTATCGGTGCCGTTGTATCTGAGCCGTTATGCGAGTACGAGTACATGAGCACAGTATCGGACCCGATACCCGATACTGGTATCGGTATCGGTGCATCCCTAGTTTATGTTGTCAAGTTTGAAAAGGTCAATTGCTCTTTTTTACTACCTACTTCTAGAGTGAAATATACTTTTTAAAGACCTTTGCACACCAAGTCCGTATTTTTCATCCGAAATTGTCGCATCTTTTAAAATAAATAGGACCTACTTTTACTCAAGTAAAATATCAAAATACTTCTTTCACTACTGCCGAGATGAGCGTATTAATATTTATATAATATTGGCTACATGTGGCACACATCATTCTAACCGGATATGCATTCAAGGCTACTGTAGCACACTGTATCACGAGCACACACTGCTGTCTCCCACAGTGTAAATCCATTAGCAGCAGAGCCTCAGGGTGAAGGCTGGAGAGCATTTGGATGATAAAGAGATGGAGACAGCGTGCCCAGTGATTTCCATCCCTCGCTCTCGCTTATTCTGTCTCCCGTGTGTTTCTGTTGCTCTTTCACTTCTCTCTTCACTCTCCATACCATCTGTAACCATGACCACAGAGCCACTGCTGCTTCCTATCTGACTCTTTTCTCTGCCTCTATGTAACGTCATCTGTAGCTTCTGCTGCCTTTCTGTTTCAGTAGTCCAGGGTATTTTATACTTAACATTCTATTTTCTAACCTTTTAGTGTCCTCACAAAGAAAAAAAAGCAATGAAAAAATTATCTCTTTGCATTTTTATGACCTTGGGGAAATAATAACAATCAGTGTTTTTTTTTTTTTTTTAAATATAACAATCAGGGTTTTTTTTTTTTTTTACATTGGTCTCTACCAAACGGTCGAGATGTTGCTTCATGGTAAAAGAAAAATACAAACCATGTACTGTTAGTATGCTAGTAATAGGTTAGGTAGTATTACCAGTATTACTGTCATTCCCATGTATTTATTCTAGAAATTAACCATATTTACAGTAAACTACTTTAAAAACATCTCAGAAATGATGAAAAAGCCCACTGATATAATTTTTTCATCAAATATATAATGGAATAACATTAAATATATAATATTAACAACAGTGAATGTTTCTATAATTTCATAAAATTACACGTTTTTATCTTACCATCACAACTTTTACCACTAAATGACAACTCAACCGGTCGGTCGGGCATATTTTTAGACAGTAAAAAAAAATCCTACTAATCAAATTCTTTCAGCTTATATATATAATGGAATAAAAGTTAAGTTGAGTTAAGTCAACACATATTTCAATAAGATATAGTGACTCAAAATGTGCTCAACCAAACAGTCGAGCAGAACATTAAGACCAGTGTATTTGCAGTAATTCTGATAAATGGGGATTGTCTTTGTTAAAGTAAGGAGGGGAACTAAAATAATCAATAATCATTTTGCCTTTGGCCTCTTAAGCCCATTTCAGGCATGTACCTTGTTAAATGAATGTGCTGGCAATGTAGGTCTTATGTACGAATAAGCCCCGGGTCACTTCCATGTGGTCGCAACGACAGTTTTATTAGGTTCCTGTGAGATTAACCTAACGATTAAATACACGTCTTCTTCTGCCTTTTTAAGAACACTTTACAAAAATCTATTCTCAATTTGCTCCAATGACATCATGTTCAATTTACAACATTGCTAACAGTAAAGAAAAAAATGAATGAGTGCTGTTCAGCACAGCACATAAAGGTCTTAACGTAAAGTCTCGGCCTTGGCTTCTTTCCATGTGACAGTAATGTCCTGTCATAACAAAGAAACAAAGGAATCCTTCATAAATTTATATGGATGTTGTATCTATAGAGCAGCATGCTCAACATATCAAGGCTACACTGCTTTCACACACACACACACACACACACACACACACACACACACACACACACACACACACACACACACACATCTCATTTTATCATTACTGTTGTGATGCAAGTAGTAAAACATAATGCCCTACATGATTATGCAATCTGTAACTACGTTCAGGTTCCTCATTGGTCAAGGACATGTTCATCATAATTTAGTACTTTTCTGGTTGTCATGCCAACCGGTTAATGATTGCATATGTTATTCTTTTTGCGAGTTTTTACCATCAATGCAGGAATAATTTTTCACCATCAACCTCAACATTTTTGATTGGACCGTGATGGTCTCCCATTGTGGCACCCACAATGGAATCAAATTAAAGGGTAACTGTGGTATTTTTTCAACCTGGACCCTCTTTTCCCATGTTTTTGTGTCTAAGTGACTAATAGGGACAACAGTTTTTTAAATTGGTCCAGTATTGAGGGATAGCGCTGTAACCGGCAGCCACGAAACAAACTGCAAGTGCAATTGTGCGTGTGTCAGTGTAACGTTACATCCACTACATCCACTGCTTGTTTTTGCCACTAACAGGCTCAAATTGTTATTATAAGTATCTGACAATATAATGGGAGGGACCCTACAGATAAATAAAACAGTTTCTTACCTTTTACTTGTTGTTGTGCACCAAGTCCCTCTCAAGGAGAAGTGTCCTTGTGAAATCTGAATATTCGTATAACGGGCGGCCATCAAATTCAAAGACCACATTGAAAATCTGTTTTGTATCCTCGTACAACGTTTCGTATGATATCTTACAAAAAAGATATTCCTCCTTTTTCGTTCGTTTTACCAATGTCCAGCAACACGAGTCAATTTCCACTCGTTACATGCATACAGTCTTTGCAAGATAAACTTCCGTCTTCACAGGAAACAACTTCCTTAGGATCAGGCAACAAAACTACTTAGTTAGGTTTAGGAAAAAAGATAGACTTGGTTAGGTTTAGGCAACAAAATTACTTAGTAGAAAAGATCGTGGTTTGGCTTAAAATAACTCTGGCAGTGGCGTAACTTACGTGACAAATAAATCAACGTTGACCTCTGGTTTCACACGAACGCCGGTCTCCTGGGCGAAAAGTCCGATGTCTTTTGACCCACCCATCCACTCTGACCTCCTCCCTACGCTGCGTTCGCCAGTCTTTTTATTTAGTGGTTCACAATTCCGTGAATTACACACAAATTGATTTTGTCGTATATACACAAATTACAGTGTATTTCTTTTCGTATGTATAGCTACGAATGGTGTATGAGACCAGCCTGTTTAGATAGCACTAAGCTACGCTTTCTGTACTTCAACACAACAAACTCTGTCCGGCTGCCACTCGCGTTTCCACCATGGATGTATTCCACTATTCCACCGTTGTCTTCCGGCAACACGTCACCTCGCCAGATTTCAGAACGAGACTTTTCCTTGAGCGAGACTCTTTCTATAATGTTGCCAGATACTTATAATAACAATCAGAGCCTGTCATGGGAAAAAACAGCACTTTTAGTGGATGCAAATTGACGGTACCAAATTGCATTGCAGCCTGTGAGCAGCTGCCATCTACAGCGCTCTCCCACACAAAAACATGGGAAAATTGGGTAGAGGTTGAAAGATACCCCTCAAGTTATAATAAAACAATAAAAATAAAGAAAGCACATGATCAAGGGTCATTTGTGTGATTTTTTAGACATGATAATAACCAACACCAACAACTTCATCTAGATGATTAGAAAAAAACATGGCCTTTTTTCCCCATGATGCATTATTCATTCTGTATGTACAACTGCATGCATGTAAATATAGTCATAATGTTTCAGGAGCCTCATGACTTTAAACCCTTGAATCCTTAACAACCTCTTATCAGGGCTTTACAGCTGCTTCTTTGGCACCATGCACCATGTTGGCTAAAGACAATTCCTCAGTTGCAGATTTGCACTCACTCACATGCCAAACACACACATATGAATATACAATCCTGGCACGCACACACAGACGGAATTTATTGGTATTGACCAGCACGCTTGGGAGCAGAGGCCACAAAGAACAAAATCATTAAATCGCTAAATCACTGAAAACCTTTTCACAGCGGGGAGGCTTTGTTGTTCAAAAGATTCCCACAACAAGTAAAGTAAAAATCAATTTGATGTACACCCGGGGGTCAGCTGGCGCACGGTCAGCTAAATGTTTGGAGAGACTGTAGCGAGCAGAATTACGGAGTGTTTGTGCAAATATAATCAGTAGAGATATATTTTTTTCTGTTGCATTTACCACACGCTGTTCTCGCAACTCATGTCTTGACGCAGGCTGTTCTCACACACCGTTCGTAGCTATGCCGACGAAAAGTAATGCACTGTAATTCGTATATATACACCACGAAATCAAGTCATATGTAATCCACGTAAGCAGGTGGAGCAGGAAGTATAAAGAGCATGAAAAGCTGTGTAGGGAGGAGGTCGGTGTTGATGGATGGGTGAAAAAAAATACAAAAAAACACTGGACTTTCGCTCAGGAGGCCGCTGTTCATATCCCGTGTGAAACCAGAAGTCAACGTTGATTAGATTGTCACCTAACTTCCAAACTTAAGATAAGATAAGATAAGGTAAGATATTCCTTTATTAGTCCCGCAGTGGGGATTTGCAGTGTACAGCAGCAAACAAGATGCATCAGCTAACACAGTAAAAAAAGAGCTAAACAAAGTGTAACAAAATATGAACCATTTAAATAGAAGGAAGTATAAAAATAGGAGCAGTATATACAGTATTGACAATAAACAGACTATTAACAAAATTGCACAAGTGGAAAATGGAAAATGATATTGCACAGTGAGAATGAATGAATGAATGAATGAATGAAATTCCACCTGAAAAAATATCAAGTTATTGTCAGTTTTTTTGGTGTGTAAGTGGTCTACTGGGAGCAGTGCTGGTTGTGGAGTCTGACAGCTGCAGGAAGGAAGGATCTGCGATAGCGCTCCTTCACACACTTTGAGTGGAGCAGCCTGTCGCTGAAGGAGCTCTCCAGTGCTGAGATGGTGTCCTGCATGGGGTGGGAGTCATTCTCCATCATGGATGACAGCTTAGCCATCATCCTCCTTAAGTTACACCACTTCCGGTGTTTTTTTAACCCAAACCGCGATCTTTTCCTAAACCTAACTAAGTTGTTTTACTACCTAAACCTAACCAAATTGACCTTTTTCTATACCTAAATAGTTTTTTGCCCAGTTTTTTGTTGTTTCTTGTGAAGACTGTGACTGTGAAACTGTTGTATGAGGATACGTTGCACAAAGTCATAGCGTGTTCTTTGCTATAGCCAGAGATAGACTTGTACTGTCAGCTGCACTGGCCTTCTCTGTCAAATAAACTGCAAAAACACTCCAGCGGTAAGATTTGCGCAGATAAAGCAAGTGGTCTGACCACACCTTGAGTAAGATACGGTAACAAGCTTACAACCAAGCTTCATATCAGCTTCAGCTGAACTGAAGAATTCCTTTTGCCACATGACAAGGACCGTGGATTTCATCCCCAAATTCTCTTTTGACAGTGTAGTAGAATAATTTTCCAGCACAGCCTCTTTAGTAGCAACATAGACGTTGATGAATCTCAGTGCCAGTTTGTCTAATTGAGCTGCAGGGACACCATAAAGTTTTGAGATGAACAACAAAAAACCACTGATGATTGGCAGGAGAGAGTGGTGACGCTTTGCTCATCGAGGTCCTTTTCAAGCAGAAAAATCGACGATGCAAACATACTCTCCAGCTCTCTGCCTGTTTATTGAACGAAATCAAATAATGTTTGTCCTTCCAACTCCCTCCTCCCTCTGCTCCTCTGTCTGTCTGTCTCTCATCTATACTCACACAAACTCAGGAGCATATTTGTTTATTTTCTCCATCTACCCTGCGACATCCCGCCAGCCCTCGCACTTCCTCTCAATTTCTGCTTCTTCTTCTTCCTCTGTTTATTTTTCATTTTTCACGCTTTCTCCCTTCTGTCAAGGCTCTAAGGTAGCTTTTCACCCCCTTCTCCGACGCTAACAACGGCATTTCCTCTTCTTTTTTTTAGTCAGTTTACTTTAAAACGTTCCCAGTGTCGCCACAGCTTTTCAGAAAGACGTAAGAAAACAGCTTGAAAGGGCCGATGTGTGTCTCATGAATATGTAGAAGACAAGGAGCAGGAGATTAAGATGTGGAAGACGTGTGGTAGTTGGATGCTAATTGGTTATTCAGCCTTTTTAGGGGATTTGACAGCAACTTTAATGGCTCCATCTGTATAGTTGGTTTATTGCAGTATGTGAAGGATCTGGAAAGAGTCCACACACACGCCTGCTCTTGCATGTGATGCCCTAAACCAAGGGGGTCAAACTCATTGTAGTTCATTGGCCAGCCCAATTTGATCTCAAGTAGGCCAGACCAGTAAAACCATTGCATGATAGCCTATAAATAACAACACCTCCAAATGTTTCCCTTTCTTTTAGTGTAAAGGAGTACAAGTACATACTGAAAACATTCACAATTAACAATCCATTTACAAAACAGATGATGAACAGCTTGAGACACCTCGCTGATCTCTCGGCTACGACTAAATACAGACAGCTGTTTCCTCAAACCTGCCAACAATTCATTTATCCTCTCTGTTCTCAGTTGTCCTTGTATTTTTCGCCATGATGAGTCTGATAGTGCTGCCGAATGTTATATTCCTTGAGCACTGAAAGGTGCTGTTAACACACCAAGCACACTGGCCTCCCATTTACCTCTGTGAGGAAAATAGGAAGTGACAGTGTTGTGTCACGTAGCTTGTACGTGAGCATGTGGGATCTATAACAATGTATCCAGCATAGGGCCTGTTTCTCTTATTACCTCCGCCAAGGCCAAAGGCCTAGAAAGGAGTTTATGTTTTCACCGGCGTTGGTTTGTTGGTTTGTTGGTTTGTTGGTTTGTTGGTTTGTTGGTTTGTCCGTTTGGAGGATAACTCCAAAAGTCTGCAATGTATTTGAATAACATTTTTTGGAGGGGTGGGGTGTGGCACAATGAACAATCCATTAGATTTTGGTGTACCGCTCATCTCAACATAAACAAAAACACATGTGGATGATGGTGCAGCGAGGTACATGAAAACTGCCTTGGCGGAGGTCTGCGCTCTCCGAGTGCACTTCTAGTTAGAGTTCTGCTCCCTTTCGCTCTGTGCTCCAATAACAAGTCGAGCGAGCTCGGAACACGGCAGAACCTCGGCCAACTTTCCCCTTTCCTATATATTATGCTATGCTATGTGCTAGGCTTGTCTACGTTGAAAAGAAAACCAAATGTTGACACCTACGTCTGTTCAAAGCTAACATTACTATAAAGTCAAATGACACTGATGTTGCAATCTTCACAGACACATTCCATTGTATATATTCACATGTTGAGTTAGCTAAAAATGCAAAACGCTAGCTAGCTAACATATAGCTAATGCTAAAGTTACATCCAGAGGAGTTAGCCTAATGTCAGAACACCCACGTCAGCCAGGTTTATTTCCTCCTTATTTCTTTGGTAACGTTAAAGATATTTGGAAAAAGGCCATAGGTTGGTTGCTGACATGTTTCTAAGATGGCATGAGCTATCATTAGCCAGAAGAGATCAAGGCTAACATCCCTTTGTTTATATTATCTGAGGCTATGTGCTGCACAGCACAGCTATGTCTCCGAAGTAACTTTTGGTGTTCTTTATTTGGATATACACAACGTCTAACATCCCAATCGGGAAAAGTCCCAAGTCCTTGCTGTCAGCTTCTTGAAGCTATGTTGCGTGACGCCCAAAAACTATGTCATACATACTGCGGCACAAGCTAAACGGAACATCCATGAACCGCACAGCCGGCAACTAAGGGGGGCAGGACCTAGGACCTGCCTATTTTCACACTCCAATCCACTTATCTAGTGGGCCGGATTGGACCTTTCAGCGGGCCGGATTCTGGCCCTCGGGCCGCATGTTTGACACCCCTGCCCTAAACGCCGACTGACACAGCGACATTCACAATAGACACATACCAGTTAACACAAGTGCAAAAACCCCAACACTAAGTCATATTTGCACATGAGGTACACCCCAAAATTGTGACCACGTTCTCTGTATATTGCGATAGCATTAGCGAAACACACATTTTTAGATATCTTCATGAAGTAATATCATGTTAATAATATAGATGACAATAACATTATTCTATTCTCCACATGTATTGTGAAGAAAATATAATATCTAATTATAAAGCGGCTGTTTACAGTACTTGCACAGTTTTGTTATTTGGGCTCCTACATACTTCATAGAACAGTTATATTATATAACAGAGACATTCTTGTTTAAGGAAAATGTAAATATTGTAATTATGCAGTTAAATGTTTGAAGTTCTAGTCTGAGGGTTTCATACTGAAGATGTTTGAGCTTCTCTGGAGTGATGTTTAGGTAACCTCAGTCTGGTATCAGTTTATGCAGCCAAATATAGCTGGCTTTAGGTGCTTTAAGTGCTTTAAGTGGGACCCGTAACACACACATTCCACTAACATGGATACTTTTGTACACTTTTATACAAACCTACACTGATACTACTCCTGCTTACACAACCTGACGCTGTCCCAAACACACACACACACACACACACACACACACACACACACACACACAAACACACACACAAACACACACACTCAGAGTGCAGCAGGCTAATAAGTGTCAGTCGGTTCAGCCTCGCTGATGGAGGAAAAGATCTCTTCTTCTCTGTCTTTTCATCTTCTTGTTCCTCCTCAGAGGCGGAGTGCATCCCACCTAGACTCCTGAGAATTTTGCTTTTTTTTTTTTTACCCTTCAAGCTCTAGTTATTAATCATTCAGTTCGAGGGGAAAGCTCACTGTATATCTACCTAGTGTGTTCGGAGCGTTTGATCCTTCAGCTCATTTGGCTGCTCAGGTGGATCCAAATAAAACCACTAAGATGCCTTAAGAAGACTATGCCGTGGTTTGTAACAGGGGTTTACCAAACTCTCTTTTTCCTTTCCTGATACCGACACTCAGTACATGTCACTGTGTAGAACTGATTGGGATCATTCTACTATAAGCAGCACAAGCCTGTAACTACACTTACCTAACTATAAGTGGAGATGTTCATGCACCAACTTTTCTTTTTGGGCTGGTTGCAAATGTGTTTTTGTTCAGGGCAGGATTTCCATTAGAAAAAAATTGGTGCTCGTGTCCTGGAAGATTTCAATTTACCAGACAAATGGGAGAAATTCCGGCCAAATATTATCTGTGTTTATTGAGCTTAAAAACAATTTATAGGAAGGCTATATAAAGAATCATGCTGTGGCTGGAACCGGGCCTAAGCACCAGGGATTTGTGTTAAACAAGTAGCAAACTCCTTTCAAGGAACAGTGTGTAACAATTTATCCATTGGCAGAAATGTAATATAATGTTAATAAGTGAGGTTTCTTTAGTGTATAATCACCTAAAAATAAGAATTGTTGTGTTTTTGTTACCGTAGAATGAGACGTTTATATCTACATATGGAGCGGGTCCTCTTCACAGAGCCGGCCGCCATGTTTCTACAGTAGCCTAGAACAGACAAACCAAACACTGTTAACGTTTCCTGTTTGGCCAGAGTCACTAACGTTACTCACTCTGGAGTTAATTCCCCCCGTCACCCCACTCAGCCGCCGGGAACCAAGACATGGGAAACCTCTGTTGGTCTTGAGGAGCTGCAGTATGTATTTCTACACAAACTGCACTTGATATTCTCAAAGCTAAACTAACTCTCTTTAGTTCCACTCAATCACTTGTTCATTCACACACATTTGCTGCCGCTCTCTCTCTCTTGCTTCACCACTCACTTCCCAACAAACTCATAGCTTTCATCCAGGAGTCCGCTGTTCGTGTCCTGTGCGTTAAGTTTCACTTTCACTTTACAATCAGCTGCTTGTTCGTGTCCCGTGTTCACAACGTCAAGTCACATTTGCACTGTATAAACTTAGTAGTTTTAAGCCCAACCATGTTGTTGTTTCCTAAGTTGTTTTGTTGCCTAAACCTAAGCAAGTGTTTTTTTTAATTCACAAAATTAAGCACACGTTTACTTAAACTACGTAAACTGAAAAGTGACGCCAAGGGGTCGTTAAGCATGTGTTTAGTGAGATGGAAAAAGTGACGCCAAGGGGTCCGATAAAGCGTCAGTATGCGATGAAAGAGATCTAAACACAGTTGAAAGTAGTGTTCGGCCTGTAGGCTTGGAGTGCAATGCGTGTCAGTGTGTGAAGTTGTGTATTTTTATCCCGTTACTTTTATCTAGTTTTCGACCTTATTAGTGGAGTATTTCCTCTCTGAGATGCAGCAGCTTCAGATTTGCATGCGCAGGCTGTGCCACGGAGTGTGTGTGTACGGGTGTGGGGTCTCTGCATGTGTTTATGTGTATGTATGATGATCTGTAGTCCCGCTGCTCACCTGCCTGCAGCGTTGCTTCAAGCCTACACTGCAGATCTCTCTCCGCTTGGCTCGACACCCAGCAGCTCATCTCAGCGGAACAAACCCAGATTCACACAACTGAATCAATCCAAACTTTGCATCTTTTTTACCTTTCACTTATATTGGATCAGATATAGATTTCTTTGCTGAAATACGACCAAATATTTCACTGTGGAAGATAATATATTCATTAGGTTAATAGAGATAGCAGACCAGGTCTAATTAGGTTGCATTTATCAGATGAGTACAGGACATCGTAAACCCTGTCTTGGTTTCGAGATGCCGTTAAAAGCTCTGAAACAAATAGTAAGTGGACCTTGCCTTGAGATTATTTTTCATTCATGGCCAAGAATTAACTTTCATGCTCAAAACACTAAAGTTTAAAACATAACCATGATGATGTAATACTAATGCAATGTTATCTTGGGCTGGGCTTGAGAATTTTAAGTGAAAGCCTGCATTACAAACTGGAGGTGTGGCTTATATTGAGTTGCATCATGGGATTTGTAGGATCCAGTGTTTTTGGAGCTTAAACCACACTAGCGACTGTCAGGACATATCGACCTCTGCTGCTTCTGTTTTGACCATTCTTCTTTCAGCTGTCTCTTGTGACTTCCCTAACTGTATGAAAAGGCAATAATAAATCACTGGAGTTGCACATTGGTTGCACAAAACACCCTTAAAGCCGTGTGTAGACTTATCGAGTGACATTTCCCTGAGTCTCCTGTTAGGTTTGTTGAACCTGTTAGGGTCGGACAAATTACACCTTTATCGTTCTTATTGGTAGATGAAGATTTTGTGAACTCATAAATTCCCATTAAAGCTCCGGCCCACCTTGAACCTGAGCAGAGGTTTAATCAACCAGAATAACTGAAAAAAAACTGTGTTGGTGTACAGAGGTAAGTTTAAGTGTTCTCCTTAAGGTTTCCTTAAAATGTTCACTTCAGTATGTAAGCTTTCCTCCTTATCTTGTTCTTTTACTTAAGGAATCCCTTAAAGTTAGTAAAACCGTTACACTAAAGACCTTAGCAACCAAAGTCAGGAAAAAAAAACTTAGAATACCTCTGACTGTCTTAACCATAATTACTGAGTTTATGGCAATAAATGAAGAAAATTAATGCATCCTGAGAAATGTTCCGCGACCGGGAGAACCCAACGGTTACACTTAGCGATGAGCACTTGATTTTACACTATAGATTTGACCGGCAGTCAATTCATGATTTGTCCGACCGTCTAGAGTTGGATCACTCTACTTACCGCGGCTGTGCTGTTCCAACCCCTTTGCAATTAATGATTGCCCGAGTCAACAGGGTATTTCAGCGAGGTATTTCATGTCCACAGGTCAGCGGTGTGCCTCGTCATTCACATGGTTTCAAACACCCTTACCTGTCTGCTCAACACCGTGGTGAAGTTCCTATTTTATTACTATCTATAGGCCAACTTTGTGAGACAACAACAGGTGTCACAAGTGTGAATGCAAGCAAACGGTGTCCATGGAAACTGTAGAATTTTACTGCTGTAAAAACTCTCTAAATGCAGTAAACACCTTCATGTTTTTCCTGAACTGAGGAAACATTTTAAGGGATTCTGTGCAACACCCTTAAGTAAGTCCCTCAGCTAAGGAGAAGTTAAGCCTTAAGTGTCATACTTAAGAAAAAACTTAAGGTGTTTTGTGCTACCGGCCCCAGAGCTCCATTGAAAACCGAGTAAATATTAGTTTTTCAAAATGTATGTACTGTATATTCCATATTTGTTTAATTGTAGACTTACTGCATGTGTATGAAGTATGAGACTCTTTAAGTTACACCAACAATTAATTGGAAATAAATAATTGGAAGTGTACTGAAGTGTCTCCATTTTCCATTTAGTAGTATCAAATGACAAAGTCCTTTCCAGGAACCTTCCCAATTACCCGGTCAGTTCTTTTCAAGGAGATGAATAGGAAACTTTGTGACCCATGAAATTGTAAAAGTGTTACCCATTGGTTCAGTTTCCCCCAACACTTAATTCTGTCTGAACCTATTTTTGTTTGTCACGAGTTGATAATGTGAATACATGCTTAAGTCCTTAAACCCGGGCAGTGGCAACAAATGGTAAACAAGTGTTGGCCTTTGGCTGCTACTTTCTGGATTTAGACCAACGTTTTAACATGTCCTGTTGGATCCTCTCACTCGTTCTAATTGCAAATGTGCCCCTGCTGTTGTTGCTTTAAAAACACACACCATGTGTCTGATGAGCATTACTTGGCATTTAGAGTTATTATTTGTAGTTTTAACCAGTATTTTCACGGTGGTAACATAGCTGTGTTTTTTTTTTTGCAATATTCCCAATGATTTCCCGGTAAGCAGCTGTTCCTTTGTGATTCGACGGTCTGTGTAAACTTGAAGCTGTTTTGCTGTCTTGAGCCCATTTTTTCTGTCCAGATAAGCAGTGAGATTCTCAGCACTTTGCACCTGTGTGAAGTCGGCATGCTATTCCAGTCACATTGCAGCCACAAGCAAGTTGCTGCTGCACATTGTGAGTGTGTGTGTTTGTGCATCTGTCAGGCAAAAAATTGTATTGTCTGTATTAAGGGCCTGCCAAGCCTGAAGTGGAGCGTAGCAGAAGAAATTCATCTGTAGGCAGAGTGTCGGAGACATCAGACCATGGGAATTACTGATAAAAACAAGCGAAAGAATCATGAATTCTTCGCAAACTTTATAAAAAAAACCAAAACAGTAATTCTATTCCTACACTCACATGGCTCCAATCATTTTAGGGGCTGCGACCATCTAATAACAGGTTAAATCATCTCTAGAATATCACAAGTAATGACAAATACCATTCATACACAGACCAAAGAAATGTATTAAAATCAGGGCTGTCAAAGTTAAAACGACAAAAATGCAAATTTGTTTTAACGCCGCTAATTTCTTAAACGCATTAATGCAACTTGCGGTATCAATATTTCAGAGGTTGTAGCGGCCTCTGTTGTAAAGCTAGAGGGAAGGTACTGGAGAAGGAGGTTAAATAACGCTCCAAACTTACACTAAATTTTGTTGAAGAAAAATTGTCATGGACATTTTCAAAGGAGTCCCTTGACACACTGACAGCTGTTGATGTCTGTTGGGCTGCTTTTTGCCATGTTATGATTTGAGCATATTTTTTAAGCTAAATGCAGTACCTGTGAGGGTTTCTGGACAATATTTGTCATTGTTTTGTGTTGTTAATTGATTTATAATACATATATACATACAATTGCATAAAGCAAGCATATTTGCCCACTCCCATATATATTAGATATTTGACAAGGGTCCCGATCTTTAAAAAATTGACTGATTAACAAAACCAAAATTAACTGAGATGGTTAATGATTTATTGCCAACAGTTTATTTCCTGTCAATCTATTAATCCATTAATCAAACAGTATCAGTGATCTTAGCCTTTATATATCTGTCATCTTAAGAAACAAACAGTCAACAGAGCTTTCATATATATAAATTGTATACACTAAATCAATATACAACAGTAACTCAAAGGAGAAAAACAAAAGTAAACGTTATTTTAAGGTTACATTACAAACATTTAATGTTACGTACGTAACTTAAGTCATGTAACAATCGTACTTATTTTGAGCCAAAACGTGATCTTAACAAGTAGTTTTGTTGCGTTTTTGTTTTGTTTTGTTTCAATTCACAACCTTGTGTTTAAAACTGTGACCGTAATCCAGGGAGAAAATATGTTTCCCTCCAAACATAATTGAGAATGCAGGGTAGTTGTATGGGAACGTAACACTTGTCTGAACTCACGCAAAGAACAAAGTCATATTTACAAATATTTACAGCAGATATTGCAGGAAATGTAACAGGAAATGTATGGCAGAGAATAGTCACTGGTGTTGGAGGGCAGTTAGAAAAGTCTTTAACTCAATAAATCAAAGACCTTTGAGTAAAAAGTAGACCAAGATGTCCCATCCCCAGCACATACAGCACATGTACTGTAATCTGTACAATAGTTCCTGCTAGTTAGTGATGTTGGAGTCCGCTCAGCCAGGGAAGCGTGGAGTGGACCTCTCCCTGTCGCAGCTGGTATCAACACGCAGCCCTGCTGAAACACAGAAAATGCTGTTACTATTGACCGACGCCGTAACGCCTCTCCTCTCCTCTCAGCACATGGTAAAAGGAAATCAATCAAAAGCTAATCAGGGTGAAAGGCACTCCGCCATCTACAATTAGATCTTCTGCAAACTTTAAGGGCGGTGTTGTGCATCATCTTCAAATACAGTAATTCATTTCTTATAAACTTAAATTCATGTTTGTGTAAAAAGGATCACCAACAGTTTTACTTTAGTTTACTCATCACGAGGAGTACTACTCAACGTTGACTTGGTTTCACACGGGACAACAACAGTGGTCTGCAAGTCCTGTGTTTGTTTGACCCAACCATCCTCCCTGCACGGACTTTCTCTCTCTTCATACTACGTCAGTTGCTCTGTCCGTCTAATAATGCCGCAGAGGGGTTAACATTGGAGTTAGTTGAAAACCGGTGCGTCTCTTACGGATGTTACAGGGTGCCCTGGTGCGTCGGTATCAGCCGCCGAGGGCCACTGACCAAGATGCGGTACTTGATGCGTTGGTGTGAGAACGGGTTGAAAACTCAGGATATCTCAGCCTCTGCTGCATTAATTGTGACCATTCTTAGTTTAAAGTTGTCTCTCACAAGTTGTTTTTCTTTCCCCACCTCCATCCCCCCTCATTGTAGGACAATTTTCCTTCTCTTCTACTCTAATCATACTGCTAAACCTCAGGAATTAGAATAATTGAAATGTAATGCTTCAGTAATAATGGACAAAGGAAGAACAAGCCTCCACAAAAGAACATTCAACGATGTTAATTATTTCAGTTGATTCCATTCATTTATCACCACCCCTAGCCGCATATGTCTTATGCAATTATTATTTCTACTGTACAGTTTTATAATCAGGTGGCAACCTCCGGGTCTGAAAAGTGAAGCCAGTGCTGAAGTGCCTTAAACCTGTATTCTTTCTAACAGCCAGCAGGGGGCGAGTCCTCTAGTTGCAAAAAGAAGTCTGATTGTATAGAAGTCTATGAGAAAATGAGCCTACTTCTCACTTGATTTATTACCTCAGTAAACATTGTAAACATGAGTTTATTGTCTCAATCGCTAGTTTCAAGTCTTCTTCAATACAGCATGATGTTCATTTAGTAAATTATGGTCCCATTTAGAGTCAAATAGACCATAAAGCAGGATATGATTTGGGGCGTGGCTACCTTGTGATTGACAGGTTGCTACCACGGCGTTGTCCGGTCTGGGAGTTGTCCGTGTTTTTGTCTTAGAACTTTAACCCTTTCACAGTGTGTTTTCAGTTCATGAATGTTAAACGTAACATTTTGGTTGCCTAAAATTGTCTTATTCAGTGTTCGGTTGAACTTAGCTCCACCCTCTCGTGTCACTTCTCGTTGCCAAAAAGGCGACGGCCTAAACGTCGAACACGAGACTTCAAAACGGCACTCCACAAATCAATGAGTGACGTCCCGGTGACTACGTCCACTTCTTATATACAGTCTATGATTAAATACATATGATGAATAAAATAGAAATTAAAAAATATAAAACGGTTTTACAAACATTTCTCAATATTAAAGCAGCTATGACCCCTTATCTTTCAAAAAATATTCTCATGGCATAGGTTTTTGGGAAAATTACATAATCCCATTGAAAATACCACTTTGTAACATGATAGTGAGACATTAAATCCTACAAATAGCAGCTTTAGATCTGAAGTATTTATCATGGTTATGCCTTGTCTTCCCTCTCGTGTCAATTCTGGTTCCAAAAAACCAAGATGGCGGCGGCTAAAATGCCAATCTCGAGGCTTCGAAACCGCAGTCCTCAAACCAATGGGTGATGTTATGGTGACTACGTCCGCTTCCTATATACAGTCTATGTTTTATAACAGGTTTAAATCGTTCAATATGTAAGTTATACTCCATGTTTGTATTGAAAATAAATATTTTTCCAAGCAGGATGGTCATGCTCAACACTATTGGATTTACACTTTTAAAATCAGCCATTAGCACAGTGTGCATGTCCAGTTGTGCCTTTAGGCTACACTCCCTTAGCTGTATTTGTATTTGGTTCAGAGCTGTGCCACTGGAGGGCTGAACCAAAATATGTGAGTTATGATTTTATGTCTGAGTCTGCACTTTAGAGAAGTTTCCCTTCTTTTACTTTATAGACGTGCAATACTAAATTGCTGGATGGAAGTTGGCTACAGTGTGCTTTGTAGTTTTGTTTCGGTGTTAATCCATCATTATTCTTTCTTCTCAGGTAATTATTAGGAGGTTTTCATGAGTGCTTACCAGTTATTCTAGCATTCAGCCTGTTGTGGTCCTCAGTCTGTTGGGAATGTTTAGGTTTTGGCTTTATAACCCTGCTGTAAATGATTTCCCCATCAGCTGTACCAGGCCCACAGTGTTGGTGTGAATGAGCCAGCAGCTGTGCTATCTGTCTCGCCACGGAAGTTTTTTCCGGAACTGGCGGTGGTATTTTGCGAGGCCGAGCGGTCGCCTTCACCTCCTCTTCATCCCTCCCGCTGAAGACATCATCAGACTCATCCAATAGGGTGAGCGGACGGAGATGCACGCTGCAGAGCTCCTCGAGCGTCACAACAGGTAGAGGGGTCTTCAGGGTTCTGAGGTAGGCCGAGGAGTCGGAGTGGCGGCGGCGGGGTGGTTTGGGTATGAGAGGAGGTTTGGTTTTAAGAGAGGGATCTGGATTAGCAGTGACCGATTGAGAGTCAGCAGCAGGACTAGATTCTGGTTCAGGCAAGATGACGGGGAGGGGAATCTGCAGAGACAGCCTGTTCGCTCGAGCCCGGCGGGAGGCGGAGCTGGACTTGGGACGCAACTTCCAGCCGAGAGGATCGGGGCCGGTGATGACAGATGTCGGGACAGGAGGAGGAGAGGAGCAGGAAGAAGTGGAGGATGACGAGGAAGAAGAGGAGTGAGTTGGCGAGTTAAAGACCCCAATCGGGGGGCAGGAGTAGCGTTTGGATGAATAATGGGATGCCGCGTGGGGTCGGAGGAGGGATACTTCACGCTGAGGAGGCGTTGGTTCCTTCTTGTTCTTCTTCACAGTTATGACAGGGGAGGTCCCACACTTGCAGAAGTCGGCCGACCACCGACGCTGATGAGAACGTGGTGTCACATTCGAGGTGGAGACCGATGGCTCCTGGCTGTGTGTTGTGACACGTCCCGGTCCTCGTCTGTTCTTGCAGTCTCTGTTCTGTGCTCCGAGGCTCACGCGATTTGCTTCAGACATTGTTTTACTCAGCTGGCCGCACTTGGCATACAGGAAGCTACCGTTGGCACTGGCTGGGCTAGCAGTGCCGTTAACAGCAGCGGAACATTTATTCATCTTGCTTGAAGTGTTTGTCAGGTCTGGTGAGCATAAGCAACCCTGCCAAGAGAAACATGTAGAAAGTGAGAGGACGAAGGGGCGGGGGGGGTCAAGATCTTCACATTTCAAAAAGAGGAACAGGAGACGCCCAAATAAGGTTTCACAACCAATGTATTTTCACAACAGAGATACTAGCTGCTCGGTCAACACCCATCAGTCGTGTGAAGGTTGTTGATCAACTGAAAACCACCAGTTTTACATTTGAAAAGTTACAAATACTGTTAAGTTTTTAGTTAAAATACTAAGCTATTGTAACTGTAACATAAGTGGACATGAGCCCAAACTGACAGTTATGTTCTTTATATAATAGTCTAACATAACATAAGCTCCCAGACCACGTAAGGCTGTAGCAGCATTGCATTTTGAGTATTGAATTTCATTACTTATTATGAGTTCAGCTTTTCATTTGTAGGAGGAACATTATGTAACTTTTTGAGAGAGGGAATTACAGTCTCGCTTTACATTACATAAAATAGTTGGCATGATGTATTGCACACACGTCAATAAACATGCCAACCAAATAACTAAACATGAACTCTCAAAACAGTCAATAACTTCAAATGTAGTTGGCTACTTAAAAACTTGAAACCTGAAATGATTATATCCCAAAGACTGAAGAACCTTACCTGCAAAGCTGTGTTGATCTCAGTTCTCATCCAATCTGGACTAATGCCTTTCTCATATCTCTTTCTTGATATCACTCTCTCTCTCTCTCTCTGTATTTCCCCACCCAGCGACTCACTCATGTCTGACCACAGCTTCCTCAAACTCTAACGCCCAGAAACCCAGAGTCCCCATTCCACACACACAAACCTGCACACCAGTCAGGGTTGATTAACAGCTGTTTTCACAACAGCATGAAGTAAGAGCAGTATGTGAAAGTAGATATTTGTTCTTGAGAAACTTATTTCATATATGAACAGCAGTGTTTAACCAGTGTTTAGTGTGTAGCCAGTTCATTAAAGGGGTAGTTCACCAAGTAATGAAAGAACATTATTCTCCCACTTTGCCCAGTAGCCTTTTAGTAGCATTTTATAATGACTTATAAGGTAATACAGGAAAATATGAAATTGAGTGGAAGAGGTAATGTTGATTTTAATTTGTGATGAAAATTTTCCTTCAACGGTAGCTTGGACTGATACTGCCGTGATCGACAGTCGTGTGGTGCCGAGGAGAAGTACTAAGTACTTGAGTATACTTCAGTGTAAACAGTCTGCTTAATCGTTACTTTAGTAGGTAGAATGCAGTACATACTGATTGAGTATGTAGTATGAAGTACATTAGTATGCAGTACGTCAGCATGCAGTACGTTAGTATGCAGTACATCAGTATGCAGTACGTTAGCATGCAGTATGTCAGTATACAGTACGTCAGTATGCAGTACGTTAGTATGCAATACGGTCGTATGCAGTACATTAGTATGCAGTACGTCAGTATGCAGTACATCAGTATGCAGTACGTTAGCATGCAGTATGTTAGTATACAGTACGTCAGTATGCAGTACATTAGTATACAGTACATCAGTGTGCAGTACATCAGTATGCAGTACATCAGTATGCAGTACGTTAGCATGCAGTATGTTAGTATACAGTACGTCAGTATGCAGTACATTAGTATACAGTACATCAGTATGCAGTACATCAGTATGCAGTACGTTAGCATGCAGTATGTTAGTATACAGTACATCAGTATGCAGTACATCAGTATGCAGTACGTTAGCATGCAGTATGTTAGTATACAGTACGTCAGTATGCAGTACATTAGTATACAGTACGTCAGTATGCAGTACATCAGTATGCAGTACGTTAGCATGCAGTATGTTAGTATGCAGTACGTCAGTATGCAGTACGTCAGTATGCAGTACGTAAGTATACAGTACGTCAGTATGCAGTACATCAGTATGCAGTACGTTAGCATGCAGTATGTTAGTATACAGTACGTCAGTATGCAGTACATTAGCATGCAGTATGTTAGTATACAGTACGTCAGTATGCAGTACGTTAGTATACAGTACGTCAGTATGCAGTACATCAGTATGCAGTACGTTAGCATGCAGTATGTTAGTAGGCTATGCAGTACGTTAGTATGCAGTATGTTAGTAGGCTATGCAGTACGTTAGTATGCAGTATGTTAGCATACAGTATGTTAGTATGCAGTACGTTAGCATGCAGTATGTTAGTAGGCAGTACATTAGTATGCAGTACATTAGTATGCAGTACATTAGTATGCAGTATGTTAGCATACAGTATGTTAGCATACAGTATGTTAGCATGCAGTACATTAGTATGCAGTACGTTAGTATGCAGTACATTAGTATGCAGTACGTTAGTATGCAGTACATTAGTATGCAGTACGTTAGTGCTGCCAAAACGTGGGTGACCTACAGTCAGTGCTGTGCCTGAACGCATCCTTTAGCTGCTGCTCTGCTAATGTATTTTTGTATAGACATTGTACAAGTCTTGTTACTAGATAGGCAACCTGCAAGTAGAGTATAACTGCATTTTCCATTTGGATGTTCTCAAAGATGAAAGCATAACCATGATAAATATTTCAGACATAAAGTTGCTATTTGTATGATTTAAGAATGTCTGTATGACTCTGGTGACTCAAAGTGGTATTTTCATTCGGATTATCTAATTTCCCCAAAAACGTATGAGAATACTTTGAAAGACAATGGGCCATAGTTGAGTTAATATTTAGAAAATGTTACTTGGTTTATTTTACGATACAGTTTTATAGTTTTAAATTTCTATTTTATTCACCATATATAACATTTAATACCAGCTTAGATGCTGAAAATGCTCCTTTAAATTTCTGAAGTTACAGCCCACCCTCATGACATTATTTCTTGAGAACTTTTTCTCGTTGAAACCTTTTTAAACCAGGGCGAGCGAGATTTATTTATTGACTTCTGTGGCATTTGGAGATACATGACTGATTCTCGCTTATCTGTTTTGAAGAAAACCACACAGTTCAGAGAGCTGTAGCAACTATGCAAATTAGGATGTGACATTCTCTTGTGACTTTTGGTGCCCGCCTCAAACACTGCCTGTAATTGGTTCGATAGAACTTTTTCACTCTAAGTCGTTTGGATGTTTAATAAGCACCCAGTAAACTGATGACGTGAATCTGCAGTAGCCCCTTTAGAAGCCCACGGCCATGACGTTAAGTCTCCCTCGTCAGTGTCCCACAGTCAAAGTGTCAATCAAAAGCTGCACCAAAGCCGTTAATCTGGCCGCGTGTCGCAACCTATCACATGTAGACCAACACGTACACGTGTGCTCCTCTCATGCTCCCACATACGGTATGACTTCTAACGCTCAGTGTCGACAGCGATGCTTTTGAAGTTTCATCAGCACCGAGGCTTCGTTTCTGCTTTCACTTCCTCGTAATCCACCCACAGACCGCAGAGATCTTTCAAGGCTGTGCGAGTAATTGGCAGGTTTGCATGTTGTTGAGAGCCGGATCCGCTAGGTGAGGGCTCGGTACATTAATCTCTGTGTAATGAAGTGATGTAAACCCTTGGGGAGGGAGCGCAGAATACGTTAAACCTGTAGACGAAGGGGAGGGATTACAGCTGATCCGAGCGGTACTCGTCTGATGATACGCTCAGAGAGAGATGGAGGGAGGCAGGAGGAAATATGTGTGTACTGTACAGTATGTGTGTGAGTGTGAGAGAGACCTGACCTTTCTCCCGCTGTTTCATTAGATAGCAATGAGATATATTTACAGTTCCTCTGCTCCCAGCCAGTCAGAAGTGATCAATATGTGCTTATTAATGCTTGACATGTTAACAGCAGCGGTCTGCCCACCTGGCCCTCTCCATGTATGTTATGTTAGGGGTTATACCGCATCTTCTGTATATCACATCACTGTTATAACCCATGGGAACTTTTCAACTCATTTTGCTCTATTAGAAAATGGCTGTAAAAGATGTAAAGATTTACTTGAAAACAATGTGTCTAAAAGAAGGAAGGGAAATGGTTTATAATGGAAAGAATAAAAGGTGTAAAATAACAGAAATCGGGTGGGAATAGTGTCTGAAAAGCAGGAGGAGGATTTTTTTTTTTTTTTTAAATCAGAAGTTGACAGAGAGATTTGCTCACAATGGGAAAGTGCAGTATCGGCAGAGATGTACAATATAGCTCTGTGGAAAATGGAGAGATTTGAAGCCTGATCCCTCAGGTTTGCTAGCAAAATGATGAAAGAAACCCTTCAGATTTTTTTTTCTTGAAGGACTCAGAGATCCGCGTATAATAGCTTGTCACACACTTAGGGTTTGGAGGATTCCTGAAAGTGTAAAATGTCCCAAATTTTGCTTAATTCTACACTGAAAAATACAAGGAAGGTACAATATCAACATATCCTCATACTACGGTTCGTATGATATCTTACTAAAAGTTATTCCTCATTTTTCGTGTGTTTTCCTTTGAATGTCCAACAATTTCACCAGCAGTGTCAATTTCCGCTCGTTACATGGATACAGTCTTTTCAAAATAAACTTCCGTCTTCACAGGAAAAAAACTTGGTTAGGTTTAGGCAAAAAAACTACTTGGTTAGATTTAGGAAAAGATTGCGGTGGACTAACTATGGATGTGGCGTTAATTATGTATGGATGTTAGCTGACAAATAAGTCAACACCTGGATTAAAATACGTACGGACGTGGCGTTACTTAAGTACAGATGTTACGTGACAAATAAGTCAACGTTTGGGTTAAAATTACTACGGAAGTGGCGTTAATTAAGTATGGATGTTCTGTGACAGATAAGTCAACGTTTGGGTTAAAACAACCATGGAAGTGATGTTACTTAAGTACGGAAGTTACGTGACAAATAAGTCACGATTTGGGTTCAAATACGTACGGAAGTGGCGTTAGTTAATATGAAAGTTACGTGACAAATAAGTCAACGTTTGGGTTAAAATACGTACGGAAGTGGCGTTACTTAAATACGGAAGTTAAGAGACAAATAAGTCAACGTTTGGGTTAAAATACGTACGGAAGTGGCGTTACTTATATACAGAAGTTACGAGACAAATAATTCAATGTCTGGGTTAAAATGGGTACGGAAGTGATGTTACTACTTAAATACGGAAGTTAAGTGACAAATAAGTCAACGTTTGGGTTAAAATACGTACGGAAGTAGTGAATCATCAATGATAAGACCTTTCTACGTGGTTGTCAGTTACATCACCAGCCCAGTTGTACTACAGTCTTTAGAATCTGATATAACCCTCTAATATAACAGATATATTTTTTCCAGCTTCCTGTATACAACTGTAATACTGATGAAATGTCCATTGTCCTCTGTCATAAGAGTGTAACCTTCCTGTTCTCCTCCCTTAGAGCAGAGGTGTTCTGACACAACCTTGAACCTCTAACACTGACTTCACTGTTGCATAAGCTCTCCCATTTCATTACACCTACCTCCATCTTCTTCTTCTCACTCTTATCCAGGCTTAGTAGCAACAATCTCTGTCCTTCATGATATCCTGTGAACAAAATATGAGGCAGGCTGGAAAGTTAATACAAATCCTGTGATCCTCTGTGGCTTATTATTTAGTACCTTCACTATCTGGAAATTCATTTTACTGCAAAAAAATTGCGTCTTTTCAGGATTTTTTAATGTATAGCGGTTGAAAGTGAGATTGGATTTAGATTTAATCACACACACAAAAGCACACACACAATACTGTATCTGCTCAGAGAATGTTAAGGGGACAGTAATTACCATAACTGAAATGATTTCCATAATCATCTGGGCTAATCAGAAACATGAAAGTAGGGAAGCTACTTGGCTGTAATGTAAATTATTGTAGCCTGCATTAATATTCCTATTCTAATATTGACACATGGTCATCATCGCAGCCACAATGTTAAGCTACATGTTTGTATTCTTCTTTAACGGCATTAAGCAAATGCTAATTTGAATGAATTTTATTAGTCTGGATAACGGTGGAGATTGTTCGTGTTCCATGTTGGAGGCTTTCACACTTAAAGTTGTCTGCTGGAAGAATTCATTTTGTAATTTGACTCTGCACAAATGATGGCGTCACGGTGATTGCGAGGTAACCTGTAGAAATACAGTATTCATGTTACAAAGTAATCTCCCACTCCAGCATGTATTTGGTTGGCCAACGCCTAGCCGGTTGGAATCAGGCATTATGTTTTCGGGTTGTCTGTCCGTCCATCCGTCCATCCGTCCATCCGTCCATCCGTTTGTCCATTCAATTCTCATGAACACGATATCTCAGGACGAGATGGAGGGAATTTCTTCAAATTTGGCACAAACGTCCATTTAGACTCAAGAATAAACTGAACTGAATAAATTTTGCTGGTCAAAGGTCACTGTGACCTCACAAAACAAATGTTTTGGCCATTACCCAAGAATACATATGCTAATTTTTGACAATTTCACAGAAATGTCTAAAAGGATAAAATAATGATTGATGATATTTTGGAGAGACATGAATGTAAACTTCAACTTGACTTGTTGGCGGAGGCTTTCAACGGCGAGGAAGTAATTGTAGTTTACATTGTAACGTTGGAGCCTCCTGCGTTGACCCTGCTGCTACTGCGTCCCCCGGACTGGCCCGAGTTTTTTCGTGCAAAGCTAAAATTGGTCTGAAAACAGTCTAAAGATGCAGTCAAACCACATTTCGTGGCAAAAAGCAGGCAGGACAGGAAGTGGTGTGGGCAGGGTTGTAAGCATAAACTGTGGGAACTAGCTTGGCTAGCAGGCTAACAACAGCAGTCCAAAAAGTCGTAAATTCAACAGCTTCAACAATATTTCCTGAATGAGAGGTCAATGCAACCCCCTTTTTGTTTGTGAATTTGTGAATTGTGAATATGATTTTTATATTGTAAAAAGATAAGTGCTGAGGAGGAAATTTTACCGTTGAAAAATAAACTTGTCAGTGCTCCCTGGTGGACAAACAATGTAATGGCGACAGATTCTAAATCAACTCAAACATATCTTTGGCTCACCATGGCCCAGAAGCTGTCAGGGGCTCATGTAGGATGGCATTTTATAATGTAGGCAGGCCCTCTCACGTTCATGAAAGGCTCAGTGATGGCAAGAGCCATTTCAGAATGAATGTCTTTAACGCCAGCCTGGACATCATTATTGGCCAGCATAGGTTGACTTCTATGTAGGAAACTAACACACTTTTCCAGGCTATCCAACCTGGCGCACTGAACAGTCAGTGCAGTGGATGACGCAGTTTACCAGTATGCTCACTGCCTCGCGGACCACTACAGCAGGGATTCATCCTCTCTCTGACCAACTCCTTGCATTCAGAGCCTGTTTTTTAAGACAGAAATAGCAAAAGAGCCAACTGTAAAGGATCTGGCCAAGATGACTCATTGTGGATCACAGCTCAATGGCGGCGACGTTCATGATGTTTGCACAGCATTGCTGTTATACCTCACTATACCTGTCACGGTTGTGACTGCAGAGCACTCATTCTCCAAGCTCAAATTGATTAAGGCAGCATGGGACGAGAAAGACTGAGTGGACTGGCTATACTCTCAATAGAGAACAGCAGAGCCAGGAATTTGGACTTGAGCAGTGTTGTTAATGACTTTGCTCAGCACAAGGCCCGTAGGATGAACTTCTAACGTTTGAGTACAAGTTTTTTAGTTATGGAGTGGGATCAAGGATTTAAATCTATAGCAATGTAGCTGTTAATTGTTATGCTGATGATGAATGATAAAATCTATAAATGCAAGCGATTTTGTGATCAGGTGCCGTCATCCATTCATTCATACTGTGTGCGTATCGACATACTGTGTAAGCTACCTTTGTGTTAATTTGATAGTGTACTGTAGGCTGGCTAAAGTTATTTCAGATGTTTAATAGATGGAGAAACCAGGCTGTGGTGCTTTGAATCCAAGGCAGGCTGTTAAATTAGCGTTGATAAATGTGGCGCTTCGGCTGCTGTCCGTGGTGCTGATCCGGATTGGAGATGCTTCGTGAGCCTCTCCATGGTGGCTGTGTGTCCGTGCATAAGCACAAGAGTGCGCTCGTGTTTGGGGCGAGGGAGGGCCCAAGGAAAAATATTTGCACTGGGGCCGATCACAATGATGTTACTCTGCTGTCCAATACTAATCAGGTCTGGACTGGAAGGACTGCAACCATTTCTCTCTCTCTCTCTCTCTCTCTCTCTCTCTTTTTAGCTACATCATCCTCATCTTGTTGGTTTCTTCTCATTGGCATCACTGCTCATTGGGGATTTCTAAAGTTTGCATAAAGGTTGTCGGAAAGTGGGATAGAAACGCTCTTTGTCTCAGCTTCCGTTTTCATGTGTGCTGCACGTAGTGAACTAACAATGAAGAAAGTGCATGTGAGTAGAGTATCAGAGCATCAAAGACCCTCAGAGACATTTAATGCTTTTTAACCAAGTCAGGTAATAGAGACAAGACACTACTGGCCTGTAATTGTAAGAAGATGGATGGATAGAGAGGCAGAAGGAGAGAAGAAGGGTGGAAAAGGGGATCTGGAGGGAGAAGGGGAGGACAAGATGGACGGCAGCCAGTGAACAAAAAATTAATCTTTTGTCTTTCTCCCCCTCTCCTTCTCTGCGGATTCATCCATCTCCTCTGTCACCACTATCTATCTCCAATCCCTCCCCTGTATCGAGCCTACCTCCTCTGTACTCTTCCCCTTCTTTCCTTTCCTCATTTTTGGATTTCTTCACCACTCTGTGCTCTCTTTTCGTCTCCAGGCATGGCTGACAGAGATCCATGAGTACGGCCAGCAGGACGTGGTCGTCATGCTGCTGGGCAACAAGGTGAGACCTTGTTGCCAACACTGGGGGATGGATGGACAGATGGACTCATAGAGGGAGGGAAGGAGGGATCATGGAGGGAGGTATGGCGGGAGCCGGAGTGTAAGGATGGATTTATGGATGTGTCTGGAAGCAGGGAAAGAGTTGTACTTTATATGTATTGCAAACATCACAAAAAATGTCTTGGTAGTGGTTACTGGTCATTTCAACAGATAGGCCATCCTGTTGGAGAATGGACAGTAACATGATCAATGGTAGTGGCTAGAAGGTAACACGCAAATTGCGAAACTCTCACAAGATGGTTAAGGTTAGGCATTGACCTCGAATGGTTAAAGTTAAGCACTGACCTCTAATGGTTAAAGTTAAGCACTGACCTCGAATGGTTAAAGTTAAGCACTGACCTCGAATGGTTAAAGTTCAGCACTGACATCTAATGGTTAAAGTTAAGCATTAACCTCTAATGGTTAAAGTTAAGTATTGACCTCTAATGGTTAAAGTTAAGCATTGATCTCTAATGGTTAAAGTTAGGCATTGACCTCTAATGGTTAAAGTAAAGCACTGACCTCTGATGGTTAAACTTAAGCATTGACCTCTAATGGTTAAAGTTAAGCACTGATCTCTAATGGTTAAAGTTAAGCATTGATCTCTAATGGTTAAAGTTAAGGATTGACCTCTAATGGTTAAAGTAAGACATTGACCTCTAATGGTTAAAGTTAAGCATTGATCTCTAATGGTTAAAGTAAAGCACAGACCTCTGATGGTTAAACTTAAGCATTGACCTCTGATGGTTAAACTTAAGCATTGACCTCTAATGGTTAAAGTTAAGCACTGATCTCTAATGGTTAAAGTTAGGCATTGACCTCTAATGGTTAAAGTTAAGCATTGACCTCTAATGGTTAAAGTTAAGCATTGATCTCTAATGGTTAAAGTTAAGCATTGATCTCTAATGGTTAAAGTTAAGCATTGATCTCTAATGGTTAAAGTTAAGGATTGACCTCTAATGGTTAAAGTAAGACATTGACCTCTAATGGTTAAAGTTAAGCATTGATCTCTAATGGTTAAAGTAAAGCACAGACCTCTGATGGTTAAACTTAAGCATTGACCTCTGATGGTTAAACTTAAGCATTGACCTCTAATGGTTAAAGTTAAGCACTGATCTCTAATGGTTAAAGTTAGGCATTGACCTCTAATGGTTAAAGTTAAGCATTGACCTCTAATGGTTAAAGTTAAGCATTGATCTCTAATGGTTAAAGTTAAGCATTGATCTCTAATGGTTAAAGTTAAGCATTGATCTCTAATGGTTAAAGTTAAGGATTGACCTCTAATGGTTAAAGTAAGACATTGACCTCTAATGGTTAAAGTTAAGCATTGATCTCTAATGGTTAAAGTAAAGCACAGACCTCTGATGGTTAAACTTAAGCATTGACCTCTGATGGTTAAACTTAAGCATTGACCTCTAATGGTTAAAGTTAAGCACTGATCTCTAATGGTTAAAGTTAGGCATTGACCTCTAATGGTTAAAGTTAAGCATTGACCTCTAATGGTTAAAGTTAAGCATTGATCTCTAATGGTTAAAGTTAAGCATTGATCTCTAATGGTTAAAGTTAAGCATTGATCTCTAATGGTTAAAGTTAAGGATTGACCTCTAATGGTTAAAGTAAGACATTGACCTCTAATGGTTAAAGTTAAGCATTGATCTCTAATGGTTAAAGTAAAGCACAGACCTCTGATGGTTAAACTTAAGCATTGACCTCTGATGGTTAAACTTAAGCATTGACCTCTAATGGTTAAAGTTAAGCACTGATCTCTAATGGTTAAAGTTAGGCATTGACCTCTAATGGTTAAAGTTAAGCATTGACCTCTAATGGTTAAAGTTAAGCATTGATCTCTAATGGTTAAAGTTAAGCATTGATCTCTAATGGTTAAAGTTAAGCATTGATCTCTAATGGTTAAAGTTAAGGATTGACCTCTAATGGTTAAAGTAAGACATTGACCTCTAATGGTTAAAGTTAAGCATTGACCTCTAATGGTTAAAGTTAATTTCCTCCAGTTTTTCCTCGCCAAAATTAAAAGCGTTATTTAGCATTCTTCCCGACAAGCTAAAATGACATGGTTGGTACCAATCAATAGGATTTCTTGTTTCATATGATACCAGTATCTTCACTCTAGCTTTAAGACTGAACCCGCTACAACCTCTGAAAGGAACAATAGTGGCCGGGCGCGCTGGCAGGCCGCCAAATTGTTAAATGGTTAACAATTTAGTCCGTGTATCGATACAGTATTGCCAAGCAAAATATCGCAATACTATGCTCTATCGAATTTTTACCCCATCCCGAGTTAGCAGGCTTAAAAAAAACACATATTTCTCTCAGGGGTTGGTGGAGACCAAAGCAGAGCTAAAAGAAGAGAGAATATTGCTCTTACATTCACAAGCCAGAAACACAGCTCCAAATGAATCCACATGAAGCTCCGCGTCTGTTAAAAGTGTAACTGTTTGCTAGCACATTATCCATATCAGCTTTGCAAGGCGATGGAATGTCAGATGTTGTATTTTAAGCATGCTATGGCCTCCAGCTGAACAAAAAAAATGCAATTAATGCAGCTTTAGTCAACATTTCATACATCTATACATCTTATTTCTGTGACATTTATGTCCAAATCCATCCTCCCTACTTATATCATTTTTCAGGAGAGGTGGTCGTGAAAATCTAAACCAAAAATTAAAAATTAATGTAAAGCAGCTGGTAAAACATGAAAGTGATATCCATGTATATGTCAAACATGGACAACAACCTGCTGTGAATTCCCTCATTAAGCACTCTCCAGACACTGTGTGTGTCAGGACTTGGGATGTGAGCGACAGTTTCTAACTTGATACCGTGCGTCCGATGTGTTCCAGGTCGACTCCACACATGACAGGATGGTGAAGCGAGAGGAAGGAGAGAAACTGGCAAAGGTGAGCTTCATGATACACGCACACACACACACAAACACACGTACACACACACATTCAATTTGACACATGTAACAAGCATAGAAGACATGCTGTGCTCTGCCCACGCACCCACGTGGACTCTAAAACTCCCCCCCACCCATGTAGCTGCTGCGTCTTGATTAGTGTGTGTAATTACGTATTCATGGAGGCGCATAATGTTGTTATTGTTTGGAATAAATGACGGGGGCTCGCTAACTCAATTTTCCGGGCCATTTCGCTCAGATAAGCTCTGAGAGGCGTGTTAGAGTAAATACGAACAGAAGTGGTAGGGAGAAGCATGAAGCACTGCAGCTGTCAAGGTAGAGACACACACAGCGGGAATATTGACACACACACACACACACACACACACACACACACACATACACAGAATGAGACTGCTATTACCTGGGAGCATCTTTCATCGACTACACACTGTGTTCATCTTCTTTCTTATAAGTTACAACAAAGAGGGGAGAAAATGGGTTTTTGAGAGCCAGAAATCTCAGCACCCGTCAAAATTATTGTTGAATTACTGGTATTGATCACCAACCCTCTCATCCCTCCCCTGTTACTTTGAACCTATAAACTCCCAAACCTAAATTAATATTAAACCGAATTTTTATGTCAGCGTCAGACATACGAGAGTACACCGAATAACAGATGTTTCTCTGTGCAGGAGTTTGGAGTGCCCTTCATGGAGACGAGTGCTAAATCTGGACTGAATGTGGAGCTGGCCTTCACTGCAGTGGCCAAGTGAGTCACATACACACACACACACACACACACACACACACAACACCACCACAGTGTGAAGGAACACACAATAGCAGAGCAACACAAACTCTCAAAAACCTCCAAGTGATGAGAACCGGAACAGTACTGTCCCCCCGTAGTTCAATAGCTCCGGTGTTCCATGATGAACAGTAGGCGACAAGTATTGTGTTGAAGAATATGTAACTTTTGAGAGAAGCAGTTACACAATCTGCTATGATGTTAATGTATGACTGTATTACTGCAGCAGCCTCCTTCTCAAGCTAGTCATTGTCACCAGCATCATTTAGTGATTTACCACACTGACAGTGAATATTCACGTCTCGTATGAGCCTCAAATCTCAGTGTGAAAGCCTCGGATAACCCGCTACACAGCAGCTTTTCATCATTTTCTCTCCTGTGACAGCGAGTTTCTTTGCCACCAAAAGGGAGCGCAGCCTCTGCGATGACGCGATGCTGTTCTGGTCTATAGCTTGGAGCCAAAAAGCCCCTCTATTATATCTATTTTAGGACATGGCAGAGGAACAAATCAGAGATCAGTGCTTTTGGATTTATTGTTTGTGCAACCAACTACACAGCAACTCTTCGGCATAGCGTTATTACTATTACAGGTTTGTTTAAAGTAGAAGTTTGGAGACATGTTTCAACTTCTTCTGTTTACTCTGTTACCGTCTATGATTGGAGACGGGATTGTTTTCCCCCAAAATGGGGCGTGGTAATGCGAGCCTACTCTGGATGACGTATTGCCGGTCAGATGTTTAAACGGCTCATTCTAAGGTAACGAAAGCACGATTCTTAGAAACAATTCTTATTTTCAGGTGATTATACACTAAAGAAAACATACTTATTAATATTATTTTCCATTTCTGCCAATAGATCCCCTTAAATGCTACACACTGTGCCTTTAAAACACACCCCTCCTCAGTTCAGTACACTCAGGGGTTATGCCCCTTATAGTCTTACTTGACCTGGCTGGACCACTAGCTACTACAATGTAAAACCAATGTCAGCAAACTCTAGATAGATATCATTGTGTAACTAACATTCCGGAGTCAGTGTGACAATTCTCTACTTTTGCTGCCTTTAGCAAGTCACAGATAGACATTTCAATGGTTTTATCACAAAAGTAAAACATGAAGTAATAAAATGGTACTTTTTATCTCTCATTATTTATCTGTTCAAAATGTACCTTATATGGGAGATTTGTCAAGTATTTAATACTCAAATATGCTGCTTTATGCAAATGTATGTATATATTTATTACTGGAAATCAATTACCAACACAAAACAATGACAAATATTGTCCAGAAACCCTCACAGGTACTGCATTTAGCATAATAATATGCTCCAATCATAACATGGCAAACTGCAGCCCAACAGGCAACAACAGCTGTCAGTGTGTCAGTGTGCTGACTTGACTATGACTTGCCCAAAACTGCATGTGATTATCATAAAGTGGGCATGTCTGTAAAGGGGAGACTCGTGGGTACCCATAGAACCCATTTACATTCACATATCTTGAGGTCAGAGGTCAAGGGACACCTTTGAAAATGGCTATGACAGTTTTTCTTCGCCAAAATTTAACATTATTTAGACTTATTTGCGACAAGCTAGTATGACATGGTTGGAACAAATGGATTCCTTAGGTTTTTTTCTGGTTTCATATGATACCAGTATCCCGGAGTTTGAATCCGATCCGCGGCCCTTTGCTGCATGTCATCCCTCTCTCTCCCCCTTTCATGACTCACTATCAAATAAAGCCAAATAAAACTAAATCTAAAAAAACCCAACTAATTTGTGTTTTCTGTTTGCGTTTAACTACGTAACAAACATACTTATTTTAACCCGAACCACGATCTTTTCCTAAACCTAACTAAATTGTTTCCTGTGAACACGTAAGTTTTATTTTGAAAAGACGGTGTATGCGTGTAACAAGTGGAAATTGACACATGCAAACTGATACTAGAGTGAGATGTGTAGGGCATTTTGAGTCTGAGTTGAGATTATCAGCTGAATGCCTTAAACTGTTAAAGAAAGGACAATACCTTCTGTCTTGCAGAATATATCTGGTGGAAAATATCCAGCTGAGCTATCGATACTAAAGCAGATAAACTCAGTAAACACAGAATACAGAACGATGGCTTCATCAGCTGCACAGATGTAGAGGTCTTCACAGCTGAACCCCTGCTGCAGTGTTGCTCTGACCCCCGACACTTCTGAACAGGCATCACATATTTGTGTGGAGCTATTTGAGGTCTTTTATATTCTGTTTCAAAAACTCTGCATCGCTAATGGAGGACAGGTGCAGATGGAGGACTTTTTGCAACACCTACTACATTTGAACAAGTTTAAAAGCCCTTGTATTTACAAAACAAGGCCAGTCTGGTAATTATAGAGGAGGGCAGGGTTATTAAGATTTATTTTTTGACGTGCATTTGCATTTATTCCCTACGGCCGTGGTATGATAATGCAAAAATGTCAAACTTAAGCATTCAAATAGACAGTGATACATAATTACAAATTCAGCTGTTTATATCAACCAAAGTTTATCTTGACTGCAACACATCTATTAGTTGTGGTTGTGTTTTCTTTCCTTATAATGAGGATGCTATTTTAACTGTGTGTCCGACTTAGATGTAGTGTTGGACAGTTTGTGTGGGAGTTGCTTTACATTTATAGCCTCGTTATGGTAACAGGCTGGCATGGTGGGGTGTTACCAAGAATAGCATGACAGTCTGGCACATAACACCGCGCAGATACACAGCATGAGACCAGCTTGTCTCTTGTTGCTGTCCTCTAGCTCATGTTAGCACCTTTTCGTTTTTTTTACTTTTTTTCTGATCTCTCCAAACTTCTCCATCGCCTCTCGTCTGCCACTCTTCCACCTTCTCATCTCTAACACGCCATCATGCTTTAGTTCATTTCACATCGGGAGTGCTTTATTTGCATAAAACACACGAGTGCTTAACGGAAAAGCATCTAAAAACAGATAAAAACATGAGTCACATGGAAACCATGATAATGATGGCAACAACAAATGGTCATTGACTATTGTGATATTGAATCACTAAGGAACACTGGCATCATGCCATATTAATGTGCTTTAATTGTTCTGTGTAATTATTTGTTTTTCTTAATTTTATTTCTCTTTATTTGTTGCTTGGATTTTTTTTGTGTATGTATATACTTATATGTACATATATATGATTTGTTAATCACACATTAGGGAAGCAATTAACAGTTACTGATGAACTTATTTGAAGCTGATGGCAAAGACGGCAACACAATTAACACCTATTTAATTACAAATTCACAGTTTGGAGTTTCTTCTTGCTGAAGTGAAATGCTGGAATTCATCAACAATGTGCACCAAACATGGTTTTTGAAATAGTACCACCTTGCAGCTGCATTACCACACAGTGATACAGTTACTATCTCAATCAGGTCTCAAAGAGCTTCAAGTTCAAAGTTCACTGAAAGTAATGGAAAACTGTGGCTTCCTGGAATTTCACATTTATTGAGCTAAAACCTAGAGGTATATGCTTTGGAAAATAGTCTGCTGAACATGCCCTCAATTTAGAATGAATGGACTCAGTCTATGTCTAAAACATGCAATGGTGCCTTCATTTAGAAGTATTTGACTTCCACGACATCTGTCATGATACCAGAAATTTAGTAGTTGATACCAATACCAGTGAAATTCCATGATTTTCGATATCCAATTCGATACCACAAAACAAACAAAACCAAAAAAAAATCATACACTCCTTTATTACTGTTACCGTTTAGTACCAAATTTATTATGAATCCCTGATGATCCGCCTCAAGTTTCTCGGCAAAAACAAAATTTACAAGTTTATATATGAAAACATGATAAAGTTATAATTTACCTTTGCCCGATACAAATTTTTACTGAATAGAGCTTGAACACACCATAATGTAAAATATAGTGCTTTCAAATGAAACTCGTGAGCTCGTGTTTACAACATGGGAAGTTTACACCATATGCTTGGCATTCAAGTGGTTAAGTTGTGAGGACACTGCTGCTAAGCAACGGTAATATTAACGTTACCGTCGGCATCTAGAAGTAACAGAGGCTAACAATTTATCAAGCTAGCAAGTGGGTAACATAATGCAGGAAATGCAAAGGCTTAATGACAGAGGAAAAAGATGAGGCCGTGGGAATATCAACATTTTCCTCAGACCTATTATAAAATTATGAAGAAAAACGATACATGACTAAAATTACAATATATTAACTTATTATGCACCGAAAAATTTACTTCAATGGCCTCCGCCATTTCTGACGTCAACAAACACATCACAACTCGTGACTCGTGAAACTTTCCACTTACGAGGTCGTGAATACCACTAGAAGGGGGGCGTTCATATGGACTCTTCTCGTGAACACAGTAAACACGACCCCATTTGAAGGCGCCATCAATGCAACCTCCGTTAACGTTAGCTGTTGGCTCCGTTATTTAGCCAAGCAGGACTGTGCTTCCCACCAGCTGCTAACAGCTAAGATTACTCGCCTCCTGCTGATTTCAACACAGATTTGTTTTTCACAATGTAGCATTATCAGGGAAAATGTTCTATTGTCCCCGGCATGATGGGTCGCCATTAGTCTCGAAACCCTGAAAGTACCAACGGTGCCTGAGGTACTGTAGAAAAACGAGTACCGTCACATTTTCAGAATTTTGGCATCGACCGAAGTATCGGTTCTTGTGACATCCTTATACTGCTGTGCTCTGTCGCCACCTGTTGGTAGCAGAGTTATTACATTCTCATGTTTATACTGTCTCTCTCTCTCTCAGAGAACTGAAGCACAGGACCATGAAGGAGCCCGACGAGCCAAAGTTTCAGCTGCAGGAGTACGTCGACAAAGAAATGAGGACTGCCGGCTGCTGCCGCACGTAGACCTATCCTATGTGTGTGTATACGTGTGTGTGTGAGAGAAAGAAAGAAAGAGAAAAAAAAGAACAGGTACAATATATTAAAGTGGTAATTAATCTGGTATGTCTGGGAATTATCATGAAATTCTCACTGATGGTAATATTTCTATCAGTGGTGATATGCTCTCTCCCAACCCACCTATCCTCCGCAACTGTGAATGTAATATAACTCCTATCTACATGCTTGCACATACACATGCATGTACACACACATAGACACACACACACACGGCTAAGTTGACTTCACAGCCCGTTCGGTCCATTTTTTCCATAAGATGATGATGTGATGTACATATTTTTAAATGTAATTTAAATCCTGTGCTCTGAAGCTTTGTAGTTTGTAAATGCCCGTCTTGTTGAAACAGAAGAACATGGACACAAATTTGTTGAATATTAAATCCATCCTGTCAAAGTAATAGAAATTAATAGATCTTATGAACACATTTTGTACAGATACACCGTTGCACCTAATGTAAGCTGCCAAATGGCACTGTGTGCTGTTTATGTACAGGATATCATATGCTAACTGTTTTTAATACTTGTGATCATGACTATTATCATACTGATGTGTGGAATTTAATTTGAGCCCTTTACCTTTTGTACACAGATTGTTCAGTTTGAGTTTAAAGCTGTTATGTGAAGCATTTTAACATTTAAGGGCGGGTCCATTATTTGGGGTTTTTTATGTACTGTAGTTTCCCAGTGTTGTTCCTTATGTATTCAAATCCAAATATTCAAATTTTGGTACGTATGTTTTAGCTTCAAAATGCTATTTTCCCAAGTCCTTCTAAAAACTTTTGATTTCTGAATGATGACGCTGCTACATGTACAGTATACCGTATATATATATCCTTATAGTCAGTGTATTACATACAGTAATTAAGATGGAGGTCGGCATGCTCCCAGTTTGGAGAAGCAGACAGGAGAACCGACATGGAAGCTAAGCAATGTACTGCTGTGTGGACGCCACGTTAGTTCAGATCCAAAAGTCACACAATAACACAAACAAGCTAACCGATCGATGTAGCGGTAGACCAGCAACTCCCGTGTTCTACGAGGTAAAATTACTGTTTTTGTGAATGGAGTCTGGTGGCTTTGAAGAAAGTGTTTTTCTGCTGCTCCCGTCCACAGCTGCTTTAACTTGCTGTCGGGGGACTGAAGCCATTATATCTCATCAGACTACATTCACAAAAGCAGTAAATTTGCCTCAGAACACGGGAGTGTACATACAACCCCACTTCAGAAAATCCGAACTAACCCTTTCAGTTATTTCCAAACTTAGCACAGCTAACTTTGACTCAGCTAGTGCTAGCGTTCACAGTATTCATAACCTTATTGATTAGCTTACTTTGGTAACTTATGTTTCCATTTGAAAAAATGGAAAACAGAATGTAGATGGACTCGCCCTTTAAGAAATCTCCCTTAGTAATTACTAGATCGTCAACTGGTCGTCATCGTCACATACTACCCACCAAAGCTTCCCATCCAGCCCGCCGAATATTTATGAATTCAGAAAATGTGAGAAGGAAAAAAATGCGTTCTGGTATTCTGGCATGTTTCTCTTCCTACATTGAAGCAACCCCTAAAACAACTGAGATGGAAATGATCTTATTAGGAATGATTTACCAACCCCAAATATGTGCGTTCGACCCACGGGTACTAAAGATGTTATAAATCCATCAGTTAGATTACTATTAATGAGTAGCCTACACAACCCGATGCAGGAGTCAGGCCTACCTCACTCACAAAACTGTGCTTGCTTCGCTGGTTGTGCACTGAATAGCAGTCGCCTACGATAGGTGAAGTTGGAACAAATTCCTTTTATAAATGGAATGCGGGTTGTGCCGTATTTTCATGCAGGAATGGGGACAAACTCATAGCTCTCATTTAAAGGTGCAGTGTGTTGGATTTGGCGGCACCTAGCGGTGAGGTTGCACATTGCAACCAACTGAAACTTCTCCCATGTGCCTAGCGTGTAGGAGAACTATGGTGGCTGACGTGAAAACGTGAAAGCACGAATGGCCTTATCTAGAGCAAGTGTTTGGTTTGTCCATTCTGGGCTACTGTAGAAACATGGCGGCCGGCTCCATGTGTTGATATAAACGGGTCATTCTAAGGTAACAAAAACATACCGATTCTTAATTTCAGGTGATTATACCCTAAAGAAAACATACTAATTATATTCCATTTCTGCCAATAGATCCCCTAAATGCTACACACTGTTCCTTTAACACTGCATAATAGCATCAAAACCGGTTAAAGTTGATTAATATTTCCTGTCAATCAGGACTGCATTCTGCAATTACGTTTCTGTAATTACAGATTTGAACCATCATTATGAGAGTGTTCACACTGATATAGGCTACTAGAAATAACAATTTTGTAAGAAAGTGAAAATATTAAACAATGATGGGCTAATTAGGCCTAAATAAATGTATTTATTTTTTTAATTTAAAAGTCCGGCCCCCACAGTGTCTGCTTAGAAAAATTCTGGCCCTTGGAGAAATGTAGTTGATGACCCCTGTATGAGACCATATTAAATGTAAAAGACAAGATCATCAGCAAAAGAGAGTGACTCTACTCTGCATTTTATAGATTTGGGGAGAAATCAGTTTTATTGCTTTATGGCACAAAACAAGAACAGGTTGCTGCTCTTCTATAGAAATCACTTGTAGCACTCAATCATTTTTGAGTAAGGGAAAGGGAGACAAATAACATATTTTTTGTGACACAAAGCAAAAAGGTTCTTGTGAATTCTGGTCTAACTGGGATTTTTAAAAGTTAGATATTGAGTGTAAAGTTCATTCTTGACTTTGGAAACAGAAATTGGAAAAAACAATCATGATTCAAGGTCCACTTTTTTTTTTCCAAATTTTTTTTGGAGCTTTCCACCACATCTCACTCTCTTTATAGAGTCAATCTTCTGATGAAGATCAGAACATCAACTCTGTCAGTTTTGACAAAACTAAATAATATTGATCTATGTGATATTTAACAGATCTACTCCATTCCCAGATGAAGACAGTGAGATGTGGTTGAAAGATCCAGATAAAGCTAGTAAGTGGGCTTTGAGTTAAAGGGGAACACCACCTGAATTGAAAATTCCTATATGTTATTTCCATGGCCTAGTAAAGTTCAATCAATATTTGTGAACATGAGCTACTCTCTCTCAAAGCCAGAAACCAGAGAAGTAAGTCTCAAACTTATGATGTCATAGGGTTTAAAGTCTGGAGCTGCTCCATAGATAATGAATGGGAGACTGATTTTGTTTGTTTTCTTTTTTGTACCCAAATCAGCTTTATTCTATTGTAGTGTTGTCAATTGTGAAACAGAAAATGTCCCCATATACTCAGAACATTCCCCTGGGTGCTCTCACTGTCATCTATAACATATTTCTCCATTCATTGTCTATGGAGCGGTTCCACACTTTATACCCTATGACAACACAAGTTTTAGTTTTAGCACTCTAGTTTTTGGATTTGGGAGAGAGTTGTTCATGTTTACTAATATTTTTTGGACTATCTTAGACCATAGGAATAACATGTAGGAATTTTGAAAATGGGTGTAGTTCCCCTTTAAAATTTTAAGAAGTTGAATATTGCTGGTTTGAGATAGAGGTTCTATAGAGTATAGAGGATCTGTTATTCTCCAATTTTTGTACGTACACAGTGAATTTTCAACTATACAGAATATTGTATAAATGTTTAAAACTGCTACACCAGACATCTTGATTCTTTTCCTCTACTTTGCCAGGCTTAATTTCAATGCTTATATGTCAAAACAAGATCAAATAAACATGAGCACAACAGATACGCAGAGTGCCAGTCTTGTGCTTTTCAATCAAGGTCACAAAATGTAGAAAACTGAAACTCCCGGAAGTGTTTGCGCTTGAAGCATTTGTGAAACCTAGAAGAAGGTTTGACTGAATCTGTTTTTCCCTCCTGAGGTTTTGTAGTACCCGTTGTTGCGTAGGTATGTGTAGCCATTGTTATTGGATCTTTGCTGGCATTTTTATCTTTTTTGTGAGATGTTTTATCAAAGATGGTTTCATACTGCTTTCTGCTTACGTTAAAAAATACCATAAATTCTATCATGAATTACTATAAATACAGATTCAATTTGCGTACATTAAATGGCGACACTGATATACAGATTTTACAATAGATTTTCAGTATGAATCAGAAGTCATTGATTTATTGTTGACTTGTAATCTGTATACTGTATCTTTAACTGAAATTATTTGTATTGTATCAATCTCCAGTGTTCACAATAAAGAATCAATCAACAGTGAATGAGTTGTTCTTACCTCACACATGGATCTACACCACCACCATGTGACGGGGTCTTGTTACTACAGCATTGGATGTATTTGTGCAATATACAATGAAATCTGATGTAGCACCATCTCTCTACAGGGCCTTGGAACATCAAGACCGGTTTGTAAAATGTAGTGGAACTTGTTGTGGTGCTTTGACAGTTATATATAACACTCAACAAATGACCTGCCTTGCTGCCCTCACCTTCTCTCATTTCTTCTCCAAGCTCTCCCTCATGGTCTCAGGTCCTGAATAGTGTTAACCTGCAACTCTCGGAAAGCTCCCTGTTGGACGTACCAAAAAGCACTGACTCAGGATCAGCAGAGAATAGACACACTGGTCAGCACGTCTTACCATCAGCACTGGGACATGAAACTTGTGGCTTGAATACAGGTGGGTGTATTGAAAACATAGGAAAGAAGAAGTAGTTTATCATGTGTGTGCAGATGTCTTTCACACTGAGTGCCACATCACACAGCTTTTGGAAGTTAAATGTGTATTCACTTTTCTTTATTCACAGTTTCAAACCACATTATTAAATAATTGGATGTTTTATGAAACTAGTTTGCACATTCACAGTTTTCTGTTAACCTTTTGAGTCTTTATAGCCTTGACATGATTACTCGATGGCTGCATTAACCTGCTGCAATCTAAACAAGACATTATGAATGCCAGTACACTGGACGTACAGTATATACTTTTATTTTAACAATTGACTGGACCACCTGAAGGCAGCATAATGCTACTCAAAAGACAATACAGCCAGAGCCTCTGATGTGTATAGAGTCACGTTCAGGATTGACATAACTTGACATTTGTCCATGAACATTTAAAAAATCTCTCTCTCTCTCTCTCTCTCTCTCTCTCTCTCTCTCTCTCTCT
>CAKAKR010039111.1:0-19840 GCA_916700685.1 Adelosebastes latens
GTTAGCACTGTCGCTTCACAGCAAGAGAGTTCAACACGGCTTGGGGTCCTTCTGTGTGGAGTTAGCATGTTCTCCCTGTGTTAGCGTGGGTTTACTCCGGGTGCTCAGGTTTCCTCCCACAGTCCAAAGACATGAAGGTTAGGTTAACTGTTGACTCTAAATGTCCCGTAGGTGTGAATGGTTGTCTGTCTCTATGTGTCAGCCCTGTGATAGTCTGGTGACCTGTCTATGGTCCCCCCCCGCCTTTACCCAAGGTCAGCTGGGATCGGCTCCAGAATAGGATGAGAGGTTACAGAAAATGGATGGATGGATGAAATATAAGCTCATTTTATTACATTTGGACAAGCTCTTACATTATCCAACAGTTGTCACATGTCCAGCAGAAAAACTTTAATAGGTCTACAATATGAAGCAACTCTTCATATGGAACATGGGTCAGATAACCCTGGTCCGACCCTGGTCATTGGTGTGAAAGAGGTATTAAGTCAGTCTTTCCAATCTTTGCCTAAAAGATCCACATTTTCAAATCCAGATGTGAGAACTAGCTTGGAGTAGACGTCCTGCTCTCTGCAGCAGATGTTGGTAGTTCTGCTTCTTTCCCCAAGGCTTTAGACAGGTATAGACATGTTCACCACACATGCACCACAGTGGACACTACAGGTCCAGTCTGTTTGTCCATCCAAGTATACCATACCAGACTAGAAACTGTCTCTCACAACACAACTATTCAATTAAATCATAGCTTTAGGCTAAGAAATAAACACAACTTTACTGGGATTTCCCTTTGGGTAATCAGCACCTATGGACTTTACTATCAATGTGTGTGTGTGTGTGTGTGTGTATGTGTGTGTGTGTGTGTGTGTGTGCTGGTAGACCTGGACGACAAGCAGAAGAAGGTGGCAGAGGAGGGCAGCCAGGGAGAGAAGGACACAGAAGAGGAGAAACAGTCGAAGAGACCCGACGATGGACAGGAGGAGACGAAAACAGATGTGGAGACACAGAAGGAGGCGGAGGACAGGAGGCAGCAGGAGGAGCGAAAGCCCAAAGAGGAGGAAGGAGACGATGATCCAGGTGGAGCTCCGGGATCCTTGCTGGGATCAGGCCCACATCACACAGACAAGAAGAAGGCTGACGGCCAATCAGAGAGGCAACAGAGGCAGTGTCACAACGGTACAAAGTGCAAAAGTACATTTACTCAAGTACTGTGCTTAGGTACAATTTTAAGGTACTTAATTTTATGACTATACTACCACTCCGCTACGTATTGTACAATCCACGACGAGGCAGATACTGTAGTTTTTAATTCACTAAATATATTTGACAGATATAGTTAGTAGTTACTTTCACTGAAGTGAATATTTACAGTTTCAAGTTATTTATTGTCATATGAACAATAATTAGAGAGAAGCAGTTGTTGGCAATGACAATCTCAGGCTCCCTCCAACAATTCTCATTTAATGTGTCGAAAAAGAAAGTAAAAAAGGAGGCAGAGCGTTCCATAGCTCCGGAGCTGCAACTTCAAAGGCTCGGTCAGGTCCTCACTGATGTGAACCCAGAGGAACCTGAAGCGGCCGACTCTCTACTGATGGAGACGGGGGCGTGTACCTCTCCCCGTCTCTTCCTGTAGTCCACAATCAGCTCCTTTGTTTTACTGACGTTGAGAAGGAGGTTGTTGTCCTGACACCAACATGTCAGGGCTCCGACCGCCTCCCTGTAGGCCGTCTGTGATCGGACCGATGACGGACGTGTCGTCATCAAACTTAATGATGGTGTTGGAGCTGTGGGCCGCCACGCAGTCGTGTGTGAACAGGCAGTACAGGAGAGGGCTGAGCAGGCGGTCCTGGGGGGCTCCGGTGTTGAGAGTCAGGGTGGAGGACGTGGTGGTGCCTCTCCACACAGCCTGGGGTTTGCCCGTCAGCAAGCTAAGGATCCAATCACAGAGGGCGGTGTTCAGTCCCAGGTCTCTGAGCTTGATGACGAGCTTGAAGGGCACCATGGTGTTGAATGCTGGACTATAGTCTATGAAAAGCATTCTCTCACACATGTGTTCCTCTGGTCCAGGTGTGAGAGTGCAGAGTGGAGGTTCACGCCCGGGACACATAGGGAACGTCAGGAGCGCGTGGCTGCTGCGTGGCTTGGTGGCTGCGTGATTCACGCCAGCTGCGTTTCTGCTGCTGCTGTCAGCCCTTTCTTTCTAAATAGAGTTTGCCTTTTCATGGCCATTTCATTTCATTATAAATATCATTTCTATTTATTTTAGACAGAGAAAGGTTAAGAAACATGTGGTAATTTGTAAATAATAGTAATAATCCACAATTAAAACTCCGTACTATATTCATTCATGGAGCTCTCCAAGTCACTGCATGTTCTACAACACTGTCCGGCACATATTTCAGAATAAAAGCCTTGTGTTAACAAATGAAGGAATTCTGTCCACAGAAAAAACGCTTGAGGTCTTTTATTTTTAAATGAAAGCAGGAAGTGTTGATTTAAAAGTAAGTCTTTCCTTTTTTTTCAACTCCGTAACATATTCTACAGATAGAATAGTAGTAATCTTGCCGTTCTTCATGATGGATGCTCTTGATGAGTGCTACTGGGCAATAGTTGGTTTAGGCAGATGGCTTTGGTCTTTTTGGGGACAGGGACAATGGTGGTCTTCTAGAGACATGCGGGGACGAGGAAACGACGTTTGGTTTCATTTACAAGGGTTTAAAAGAAAGAATATCAGATGGCTATGTGATCCACCCAAGATGCATCGAGTATAATGCTGACTTTTTTAACATTTTCTAGATTTTTAGAGAGCTGCACGTTGCAAGAAGTTGTTACAGTTAGAAATAATATCTGATATGCCATCCAGCTCAGCTCAGACACCAGAATGTGATTCCTTGCTAACTTTGCTAATTTTGCTGTTCTCTGCAGGCTCTCAGCCTGACTGCCCTCTAATCCACTACTTCAAGAGACCTAGCTACTCTGCCAGCTCCTACCGGCTGCTCCGGTCAAAGGTCACTGAGATGCGGCCCATCGATGCAAGGGGGAAAGCCAGGAGACTGCAGCGCATCTCCCTGCGTCGCCGAAAGTGACCTCACAGTATAGAGTGTGACATCAGTGTGATGTCACATCATAAGATACCATCACATAATAATCGGTGTTTGTTTCTATCTGCATGTTGCAGTCTTGTACTCCAGCTGACCTTCTGCTTCGTTACAGTCTTAGTAGTATACTATAGTATTATAGTATAGTAGTATAGTATAGTCTTAGTGTAGGGAATTGTTGCTGCATTATTACTGACAACTCCTCCTTCTTTTAAATCACTTCTCAAACTATGAGTTTTTCCAAAATAAATTTTTATGAATAATAATGTCAATATAATGAATAATTTCTTAATTCTATTTTTTGCTTGATTATTTAAAGGGACTGTTTGTAAGAATCAGAAATTGCTTGTTAACAGCGACACCTGTGGCCGTTAAGTCAACGAAAGTCTGCGTCCTGCTGCTCGCGCTCGCGCTTGTGCTCGCTCTACCTAGACATGAACGACCATCGCTCAAAACAGTGAGGCGACACACGTCAGCTAAAACCACAATATCACTCTATATTTCACCTGCTTGGCAGTAATGTTAGCTGACCAGACGAAGGTCTTTCCATGAATCAATGCTGATCCTAGTGTTGTCTTTTCCTGCCTCAGCCTCCCGACCGCGGCCGGAGGGAACAGGGGAGACACCGGAGTTTTGGTCGGAGACGATAACGTTTCTCTCTGCGGAGCCCCGTCACTTCACAAGACACGGGAAACCTCTGTTGGTCTGGAGGAGCTGCAGCATTTGTTTCTGCACAAATGTCCACTGTGCATTCACTAGATATTCTCAGAGCTAAACTAACTCTTCTGCAGTGTGGAGTGTGCACGCATGCACGTGAGAGTGGAGCGAAAGAGCGAGAACGATTGCAGTGTGTGAGTGAAGGCAGGCAGGCAGAGGAGCAGAGTACAGCAGAGACTCCGGTCCTGGAGACCAAAGCTACGGTCTCCCCCGCGTCCTCCGACCGCGGCCAACACTGTTTAACAGACGGGCTTCACTAGATAGAACTTTGCGGTTTTGGTGCTTCCGTGTAGTTTGTGTTGGAATCTGACTCTGAACGGGACACCGACCTGGATTGATTTATACGTGTAAGAAGTTACAAACTGTCCCTTTAACTGGCCATTGATAACAGGTTTTAGGGTTATACTTTATAATGTATTGTATCTTTAGGCTTCCACTGTTTGTCCTCCTTCTCTCTTGTCCAGCTGGAAACATTTATGTGTTCTTTAATGCAGTTTAACTCATTCTCATTGTGTTGTTTTTTTTTTTGCATATTTCTTAAACTAATGCAGTGCTTTTCTATTAATACTCTTGATGGCGTCTCTATGCAGTCTGTTGACAATTACAAATACTCGGGAATTTGGATGGACAAAAGTCTAAATTTTAAATGCCATATTGACCATCTAGCAAAGAATATTAATTCATCATTATGAGATATTTAACTTTAACTTTTAGTTTAAGTTTAAGATCAAGTGCTAATTATGATATGAAGATCTAATTATGAGTAATTAAGTCATGATCATGAGATATTAAGTTATTATTATGATATATTAAGTACTAAATATGAGATATTAAGTCATCATGCTGGCAATTCAGCCATTCTTATGCTTTTAGATCTCACAGTTGCTTTCGACACAGTGGACCACAGCATTTTAATTTCTCGTCTAGAGCACTGTGTTGGTTTTAAAGGTACCGCTCTTAAATGGTTCAAGTCCTACCTCTCCCGTGTGGAGTCCCCCAAGGCTCCATACTTGTTCCGATTTTATTTTCCTTGTACATGCTTCCCCTGGGGTCCATTATTAGAAAGTATGGAATATCTTTCCACTTGTATGCGGACGACACACAGCTTTACCTGCCCTTGAAAAATAATAACTCGAACTCTTTGGGCACATTGCTAGCCTGTCTCAAAGACATCAAAGACTGGATGGCTTTGAATTTTCTAAAGCTCAATGACGAAAAAACGGAAGTTATTATTCTTGGACACAATGGAGGCAGAAATGATCCTAACATGGATCTTTCCCTTCTGGAACCTTTTGTCCTTCCTGCGGTAAAGAATCTAGGGGTCATAATGGACAAGGATTTTAAAATGGACAAGCAAATAAACGCAGTTGTGAAATCAAGTTTTTTCAAACTGCGGCTTTTATCCAGGGTTAAGTCCTTTTTATCTTTTAATGATTTTAAAAAGGTTATGCATGCTTTTATCACCACACATCTTGACTATTGTAATTCACTTTACGTTGGTGTTAGCCAAGCCTCTTTGTCTCGCCTGCAGCTCGTCCAGAACGCGGCAGCTCGTCTTTTAACTGGTACACGTAAACATGAGCACATCAACCCCGATTCTGGCTTCACTTCACTGGCTCCCTGTGCGTTTTAGGATTGATTTTAAGATTTTATTATTGACATATAAATAATTTAATGGGCAAGCTCCGAATTATCTCTCTGATCTTTTAAAACCACATCTTTTATCGAGGACCCTCAGATCAACTGACCAGTTGCTTCTGACTGTCCCGAGGTCTAGGTTGAAGCTCAGGGGTGACCGAGCCTTTGCAGCTGCAGCTCCGAAGCTATGGAACGCTCTGCCTCCACATGTTCGGCTGTCCCCCACACTGCCTGTTTTTAAATCAAACCTCAAAAAGCACTTTTATTCCTTGGCTTTTGGCTCGGCATGAGAGTTGACTATTTGAATCCTTTTTCCTATTGGTCTTAACGCTCTTGTTATTTTAATGTCCTGTTGGTTTTAAGTTGGTCTTAGTGTTTTTATTGTGTTGTTTTTATGTTTTTATGTATAATTGTATAGCACTTTGGTCAACTTTTGTCGTTTTTAAATGTGCTTTATAAATAAATTTGGATTGGATTGGATATATTAAGTCATAATTATGAGATTATAAGTCTTTATTATGAGATATGAGTTACAACCAAGTGTGGTGGTTTATTCTGCTCAGAAACATCCGAGATATTGATGTGTTGATTGACAGCCAGATGAACCAATCGGTTGGTTGTACCAGCTCACTTAAACAGCGGGCGGGACTGAAACAAACATTCACAGCTTCAGATCAATTTCAAAATAAAAGGCAGAGACTGAAACACGAGCCGACAGAGCCACGAAATGTGAGTTGATATGATTAAAGAAAGCAGCAGAGTTGAAGACATCCTGCAGCTTTCTGAAGGACTCATTCAAGTGAAACAACACAGAAACTAGTGATGGGAACTCCGGCTCTTCTTAGTGAGCCAGATCATTTGGCTCAGCTCACCAAGAAGAGCCGGCTCTTTCGGCTCCCAAACGGCTCTTCCTTTTACCACTTCTGCCTTTTATAATTCAGCCAAATTTAGTGCTGTTTTGACCTATTATTAATATGTGTGCAAATATGTCACTTAAATTATTCAATATATTTATACTAAACCTTATAATTTCCAGAATACCATAATTTTACATGCTGCTTCATTTCCGACTGTCACTCATCTTTTCTGCTATTTCCGAACCGCACTCCTCTCTCTTTCTCTCCTCCTCTCCCTCCTGCTCTCTACCTCAAGACCGTCAGCACGCAGTGCACCCCTTCCCCTCCCTGCTTGATGGTATGATCCTTGTCTGTCATCACCTGATTGGTTGCACGGACGTGATTAACACAACTTTAGGCTCGTTCGAGATGAACTGCTCCTGGCCTGTAAAGTAGACGAGATCAGGCGGCAGCAGCAGGAGTTGGAGACAAAAAGCTGCGGTCAAGTCAAACGATTCAGAATCAATCAAGTCAGAATTTACAGGAAGTCACAGAATAGTTACTTCCTGTTAAATCCGATCTGTAGGCTACTTGTAGTTTTCAGACCACGTTGGGATTTATTTATATTTGTTTGTAAATCTATGTGGAAATATGCGCGTGTCTGGCATTGGATTCTATCCTTTATTATTTTTTATATCCACCTTGTAAAGCACTTTGGAATGAGCACTCATTTTGATAAGTGTTATATATAGATAACCTTCATTATTATAACAATTATTATTATCAACCACACAAGATGTGTTTGTTAACAGGTGAAACCTTCATTGCACAACATGAGACTTATACAATCTAGCGTTAAATATTACAATTACACAGAAAATTGTGACTTTCTACAACACGTGGTGTTTGCTGTCAAAACTAAGAGCCAATCAGCTCTTTGATCAGGCGCAAGCCAGGCGTTTCCCATCATGCCCTGGGTCTTGCAGTCGGTGGAGAGCAACTGCGGCGCCTGGCTCTAAAAACTGCGGCCGCCTCGATCTCGTAAGGTTATCGTTGCCCACGTGTGCACGACGTCAGAGCAGGTCGGCATCAAGTCGGACACAAATCTAACCAATATGCATTGCGCGGCGATCGACGGTGATCGATTCTGCGCAGGCCTGGCTCATCTCGAACGAGCCTATTCAGTCAAAGTCAGTGCATGGAGTGCACGTGGCATGGAGAAGATCATCCTATCATTCTGCCATGAATGAATTAAAAAAAAAAAACGGCTCTTGGACGGGAGGCGGCTCCCATCGTTCACTTATAAGAGCCGGTTCTTTGAGCGACCGACACATCACTAACAGGAACATGATGTCAGTGAACCGAGTGAAACACAGTCAGTTAAACAAGCAGCAATTATCAAGGAGACGACACACTGAAACACTGAAATATCATCCAGCACCATTTATGATCAGCATGTTTCCTTCCTCACTCATTGATTACTTGAATAAAAGAATGGACAGATTCATCAACTATTAATATAACGGTTAGTTGCAGCTGTAGTTCAGTCTGCTCTGAATGACTCTCTGCTGAGGTTAACACATTTTCCTGGAAATGATAAGAACACTCTGATAGCATTAATCTGAGAGGAACATCTCAGCCTGCCCTGGTTGTCAAGGTAACAGAAACCACAGTCCTACAACCAGTGATCTGTCAGCAGCTTCTTATCAAAATATCAGTTCACAGAAATGCAGCTCAGAGGGGTATAAATAAATCCGTAAAACTAAAGAGAAGTAAGTGATGAGTGAAGCTGCAGCTCTTCCAGTGAGGACAGCACACACAGAGCAGACAGACGGTCTACCTGGACGTCATGGATCACCTGTTGCTGCTGCTGCTGCTGCTGCTGCTGCTGCTGCTGCTGTGGAGCTCAGGTAGGACTCTGCTTTAACCATGATTTGTTATTATTCACACCTTTATATTGATCTTTAAATCAGAGAACAAACTGATCACACACACACCAACATGCAACCGCATGATTATCCATGATTAATCACGATTAATCGCAAATGAATGGCACATTTTTTTATCTGTTCAAAATGTACCATCAACATGGGAGTGGACAAATATGCGTGCTTTATGCATATTTATGTATATATTTATCATTGTAAATCAATTAACAACACAAAACAATGACAGATATTATCCAGAAACCCTCACAGGTACTGCATTTACCATAAAAAATATGCTCAAATCATAACATGGCAAACTGCAGCCCAACAGACAACAACAGCTGTCAGTGTGTCAGTGTGCTGACTTGACTATGACTTGCCCCAAACTGCATGTGATTATTATAAAGTGGGCATGTCTGTAAAGGGGAGACTCGTGGGTACCCATAGAATGGCATTAAAACATATTTGTTTAGAACAGGGGTCAGTAACCTGCGGCTCCGGAGCCACATGCGGCTCTTTAGCCCCTCTCCAGTGGCACCCTGTGGAGTTTTAAAAATGGAAATGAATTACATTTTCATGTTTATTCATCATTGTTGTAGGTCTATGGTAAAACGGAGTATTAGGGCACACATTGAGGAAAAAAAATTAATCTGAGATTTCGAGAATAAAGTCATAATATTATGAGAATAAAGTCATAATATTAGAAAAATTAAGTCATAATATTATGAAAATAAAGTCATAATATTATGAGAATAAAGTCATAATATTATGAGAATAAAGTCATAGGTTTACGAGAATAAAGTCATAATATTATGAGAATAAAGTCGAAGGTTTACAAGAAAAAAGACGTAATATTATGAGAATAAAGTCATAATATTATAAAGTAGTAATTTTAAGTGTTATTTTCTTTATTTCTTGTAAAGTTATGACTTTATTCTCGTAATATTTCAACTTTTTTTCTCGTAAAGATATGAATTTATTCTCGTAATATTACGACTTTTTTCTGGTAAAGTTATGACTTTATTCTCGTAATATTACGACTTTTTTTCTCGTAAAGTTTTGACTTTATTCTCGTTATATTACGTTTTTTTTCTCGTAAAGTTATGACTTTATTCTCGTAATATTACAACCTTTTTCTCGTTAAGTTATGACTTTATTCTCGTAATATTACGACTTTTTTTCTTATAAAGTTATGACTTTATTCTCGTAATATGACTTTTTTCTCGTAAAGTTATGACTTTATTCTCGTAATATTACGACTTTATTCTGGAAATCTCTGATTTTTTTTACCTCAATGTGGCCCTAATACTCCTTCGTACATTTGCACTTTGGTCCTCACTGCATTAGACTTATATACTATATACTTAGACTATAGGCTTTTTAACCTTCATCACAATGCTCAAATGTTTTGCGGCTCCAGACAGATTTTTTTTTTCTTTTTGCCTGAAATGGCTCTCTTGATATGAAAGGTTGCTGACCCTTGGCCTAGACGCACGACACATTGAGAGGAAACGATGCAGCATGTAACCAGTGATGCTGTTTGTAAGCTGCTCTGATTAATATCAGCCTCGCTGTTACCTGTTCACTCTCCTACAGCCGTATCTGAGCTGCATTAAAGGTCCCATTTCATGCTAATTTTCAGGTTCATACTTGTATTATGTGTTTCTACTAGAACATGTTTACATGCTGTAATGTTAAAAAAATACATTATTTTCCTCATACTGTCTGCCTGAATATACCTGTATTCACCCTCTGTCTGAAACGCTCTGTTTTAGTGCATTTCAACGGAATTGCAACAGAATTGCGTTGCTAGAGTCCATGTTTACTTTCTGTCAGCTGATGTCATTCACATACACTGCAACAGGAAATTAAATGAGACTCATTTATAATGTTTACGTTTAAAACCGTGTAATGAGCTATATATTGTATATTTGTGACATCAGAAAAGGACAGAAATCCAAACGGCTTGTTTCAAACGCACAATTTCTGAATACGGGCTATGTGTATTTCTCCGAATATTGAGCGCTTTGATAGTTTAACAGTATTTATATAGCACTTAAACCTGCTTTTTTAATATAAAAGACATGAAAATCTCACTTTACAATATGAGACCTTTAAGTTACTGCTAATGCTAACATAAAATTTCCTGCTGCTGCTGCTTCACATTAAAACACCTCAACTGGACAAACACAGTTGGACTTTTATTGTGAAGCAGCCACAGGAAACCCAACATATTCATCACTGAGGTCAAAAACATGTATACATAGACACGTATATATAGACATACAGTATATACATAGACATGTATACATAGACATATATATATATATATATATATACATACATAGACACGTATACATAGACATGTATATATAGACATGTATACATAGACATACAGTATAAACATAGACATATGTACATAGACATGTATACATAGACATACTGTATATACATAGACATATGTATATAGACATGTATACATAGAAACAGACATATAAACATAGACATGTATACATAGACATATATACATAAACATATATACATAGGCATGTGTACATAGACATGTGTACAAAGACATGTATACATAGACATATGTACATAGACATGTATACATAGACACAGACACGTATACATAGACACGTGTACATAGACACGTATACATAGACACGTATACATAGACATGTATACATAGACATATGTACATAGACATATATACATAGACACCACATTGACTCCTGGATCGTACGTCAGCGTGGGCGCCATTTTGGACCTGGCAAGACTGGCCTGTAACCCTATACAAGTGAACTGGGGAGCTGCTGTTTTTCTGGATATAAAGCACTATAACGTCTACATTTCTCAACCGATATCAGCGAGTCCTTATTATATTCAAACAATTATGATCTACGAGGAGTAACGCTAAGTTAACATTACGATCTTTTCCGAAAGATTTTGGTGAAAAACTGTTAAATACGTTAACGTCACTGCTTCCGGTTCATGGATTAGCGGTCTGTCCTTCGATATGGTAGATTCAATCAATTATTAGGTCATTATTAAAAACTAGTACTATCATATCACATTTTCCTTTAAGCATTTTTAACATTATCAACTGTTCAAGTTAACGTTACATCTTTACAAAACGTTTGTGTCCGTAACATCAGATAAGAGCTAGCTAACGTTCCTTATTGTTAACTAATCAATATAAGCTAATGTTAGCTAACATTCCTCATTGTTAACTAATCAATATAAGCTAATGTTAGCTAATGTTCCTTAATGTTAACTAATCAATATAAGCTAATGTTAGCTAACGTTCCTCATTGTTAACTAATCAATATAAGCTAATGTTAGCTAACGTTCCTTATTTTTAACTAATTGATATCAGCTAATGTTAGCTTATTGATGTTCATATCTAACATATCGTGTTTAAAACATGAAATGTACGATACGTATTAAAAACAATATGTGTGTAATATTGTAAACAATAAAACTGATGGCATGTCTTGGTTAACAATTACGCTATTAGATTATTTAGTTTTTTATAATTGCTGTATTATCATCATTATTTCAATAAATTCAGATCATAACTAATAATATTATATTAATATTTATTGTTACCATTGTTAATTTATATACTACTATTTACCTGTTATTCTGATTGATCTTATTAGTATGTATATAATAGTAATATCAGTAGCAGTGTTAGTCGTAGCCTATAGATTGAAAGCATGATCGCTAAAAGGGAGGAAGACATTTCATTGTACATTATATTATATTATATTATATTATACAGGGACCTCTGTATTATAGATTATTAATTATAGATTAACTATCCAGAGTCTAAGTAACTGGAGAATAAACTTTATTTTTCAACTACTCGTAGATCATAATCCCTTTAATATAATAACGACTCGTTGAAAACAGTTGAGAAATGTAGACGTTGTAGTGCTTTTTATCCAGAAAAACAGCAGCTCCCCCGTTCACTTGTATAGGGTTACAGGCCAGTCTTGCCAGGTCCAATATGGCCCCCACGTTGACGTATCGCCGCAACGGGCTGAAGCGTCCAATGCAGCATCTATGTATATATTTCTATGGGAGAGACTATTGTGACTCGCTGGGCACGCCGACCCAGTATGATGCCCACCCCTACTCTGCCTCTGTTTGGCTATACCCTTCCAGGCGTTCCAGGCGTTTGCTAAACGCTAGCATTAGCCTAGCTATAATGCTTACCAGCGCAATGAACTAGAAAGGCCCGAATATTGGTAGTTTTACGAAAATTGATGGTGAATCAAAGTTAATTTAATAATGAAATAGCATACAAAAATTAAATAAAAACGCACCGTCGTTGATTCGTAGTGGCAAAACGGCAGTACTACAACTTCCGTGTCCGTCACGTGAGGCCATTGGAACGATTTTTAATAGTTTTTTTTACAAAAGAACATAGATATTGCTACTGATGGGCAATATACACCAAGTCAAAGTTATGACAAGCATTATTGTGTGATTAGTTAAAAATCACACAAAATCCCAGTTTTGCAGTGTTATTTGTGCACAATTTATGTTTGAAATGGTCAAGTTTCTGAGAAATAAGAAGGCAGCTAGCCATAAATAACAAATTATTTATATAACAGGCAGCATTTTTAATTTTTGTATAGCTTGAAATTGTTATTCTTGAAGTCACTGAGAATTGAGAAATAATAAGCCCTTTTTAGTAAAATGTGTTTATTTGCAAGTTTAGCATGAATAAATGTTTGTGTTTAAATTTTTTGATATAACTTTTTTAATTATAAAATCTCCATAATCTTATACACACTTTATTCTGCTTTCATGATATAATTTACCCCGCCACCTTTATTAGTGCACAGCGGAATGGAGTAGATCCTGAAATTAGCACCGTTATGTACTGAATCGAGGATCGATTTTGAATCTAATCGTGACCCCAAGAATCAAAATTGAATCGTGAAATACTGGAAGACTCACACCCATATTTTACTGCATACTGCTGACTAAACGAAAGATTAACTTTGAGGACTGTAAACACTGAAGTATACTCAAGCAAGACGTATAATATGACTGACGGCTGGGCCGGTCTGAAGGCACCCCGCCATCCGCTCTCGCATCTCAGAAAAGATTGCAGCGAATTTCCAAACAGGCATTATTTGGATAAACTGACCACATATTGGGAATCTAAATGTTTACTTTCTCCCATTAATACATATTAAAACTAAATAAAGTGACATATTACCAGCTTTTATCTCACATGACTGACGGCCGGGACGGTCTTAAGGCACTCCGCCAGGGGCTTTGTCACATTTCCAAAAAGTTTCTTAAAACAATAAATATTTGTGTATTTCTACAGGACTCCAGGCAGAAGAAAACCACAACTCAACAGGTAAATAGAAAAAAGAGAAATAAAGAAATAAAGTCAAGTCTCAGTTTAATCTTTTTTTAAATTCACTTCTTTTACTGACGACTCTCTTGTTTCTGTTCAGAGTCTATCAGGTTGGTGGGAGGAGACAGTCGCTGTGCAGGAACACTGGAGCTGAAACATCAGGGAGACTGGAGACCAATGAGTGACGATTACTTTGACTGGACCCTGAAGGAAGCAGTTTTTGCATGCAGAGAGTTAGATTGTGGCTCTGCTGTTTCTGTAGAACAGAGAAAGGAGTCCTCATCCAGATCTGTGTGGAAGATCAGGTCTGACTGTGTTCAGTCTGGATCTGCTCGGAGGGAGTGTGCAAAATCAGATTACTCTTCCTCCATCCTGGATCTCACCTGCCTAGGTAAACCCATCAGTGACATCATCTATGACATCATCTATGACAGTAATGTACCCAGGTTGACAAACATGCACCAGCTAGAATCACAGCAGTCTGTCTTAGCAGTCGTGATGGAGTCTGTTGATCTGCTAGGTAGTCGGTGTTACACGGTGGTCTGACACACACCGATTACATGACATCCCCACCGTCCCCACCTTCCCCAACATCGTCTTGCTTTTTTTACAGAAATAAAACCTGTTTAGTTCATTTTGGCGTATCAGCAGCATGTTATCAATAGATAGTCTGACGACGGACGCCACAATGTGAAAGTGAATGCATCTGCTCTGTAAGGAGTCAGCTCAGAGTAGCAGGAGTCAGATTTCACACACACGGGACGAGAGACTTGACAGACAAGACGATGGCGGAGGATTTGGTGTCGAAGTGAAAAGCAAACGCGCCTATTTGGCAATATTTCACATTTAAACCCAAATGCTATGAGGGGACCAAAACGTTAATGAGGTAATCGCCGCGAGGAGGATGGATCGGTCACAGCCGGTGTGTGTGGCGCAGCGGCGCCTGGTAGACCCCTACAGCCCCTCAGCAAACGCTCTACTGGAAAGTCGAGACACACCGCCACCAGACGGGAAAGATCAGAGTCAGCGCGCTACACATGTTGACCATCATCTGTTCTTTTAAAATGTCCGGTGTAATCGGTAGCACGCCAATGTTGTCATAAGTTTATTAACCGGTGGGAAAATTTCCTCACCGTCACATTACTGATATGAAACATACATGTCTGCTGCTTCAGGAGTTCCCTCGGCCAAGCAGACACCAGCCTGAAAGGACTCCTTCTTCAGCTTGACAGCTTTCTAATGATGAACTCATGTTGGAACTGTTCTGAGTCCAGTTTAAATCACTGAATTGTTTTTTCATGACATCTTTTTATTGAGTGTCTGGTGTCTTTTATCTCTCTCTATGTTATCTTCTGTCATCTCTCCAGACTCTGTCAGGCTGGTGAATGGGACTAGTCTGTGCTCAGGCAGACTGGAGGTGAAGTCCAACCAGTCTAGCCGGTGGTCCTCAGCGTGTGAAGCTGACTTTGACCAGCAGGATGCAGAGGTGGTCTGTAGGGAGCTTGGCTGTGGGGCTCCTTCAGTCCTCCAGGGGGCGCTCTATGGAGAAGTGGAGGATCCAATGTGGACCAGAGAGTTCCTGTGTGGAGGAAATGAGTCTGCTCTCCTGGACTGTAGAAACTCAGGCTCAGAGAGAAATACCTGCTCACCTGGCAAAGCTGTTGGACTCACCTGCTCAGGTAGAAGAGGAGGTGCAGTTCTGATCTGGGTCATTTCTGTTCTCATGAAACTCACTTTATTCTTTTACTGATGACTCTCTTGTTTCTGATCAGAGCCTGTCAGGTTGGTGGGAGGAGACAGTCGCTGTGCAGGAACACTGGAGGTGAAACATCAGGGAGACTGGAAACCAGTGAATGACCTTTACTCTGACTGGACCCTGAAGGATGTAGTTGTTGGCTGCAGAGAGTTAGATTGTGGCTCTGCTGTTTCTGTAGAACAGAGAGAGGAGTACTCAAAAAGATCTGTGTGGAGGATCAGGTCTAGCTGTGTTCAGTCTGGATCTGCTCTGAGGGAGTGTGCAAAATCAGATTACTCTTCCTCCATCCTGGATCTCACCTGCTCAGGTAAACCCATCAGTGATATCATCTATGACATCATCTAATAATGTACCCGGGTTGACACACACATGCACCAGCTAGAATGTCAGCAGACTGTCTCAGCAGCCATGATAGAGTCTGATGAGCTGCTGCCTCCGTAAATCAGCTGCTGAATGCACCAAGATGTTTATTCTCTCCCTGGTTTCCCATCCATCCACCTGGCTCTCCTATTGACCCTCTTCTAGCCACTGTCAGTGAGCAGTGAAAAGATGTGTCCTGATGATGAACTCATGTTGGAACTGTTCTGAGTCCAGTTTAAATCACTGAATTGTTGTTTCATGGCATCTTTTTATTGAGTGTCTGGTGTCTTTTATCTCTCTCTATGTTATCTTCTGTCATCTCTCCAGACTCTGTCAGGCTGGTGAATGGGACTAGTCTGTGCTCAGGCAGACTGGAGGTGAAGTCCAACCAGTCTAGCCGGTGGTCCTCAGTGTGTGAAGCTGACTTTGACCAGCAGAATGCAGAGGTGGTCTGTAGGGAGCTTGGCTGTGGAGCTCCTTCAGTCCTCCAGGGGGGGATCTATGGAGACGTGGAGGATCCAATGTGGACCAAAGAGTTCCAGTGTGGAGGAAAAGAGTCTGCTCTCCTGGACTGTAGAAGCTCAGGCTCAGAGAGAAACACCTGCTCAACTGGCAAAGCTGTTGGACTCACCTGCTCAGGTAGAAGAGGAGCTGCAGCTCTGATCTGGTTCATTTCTGTTCTCATGAAACTCACTTTATTCTTTTACTGATGACTCTCTTGTTTCTGATCAGAGCCTGATGATGTCAGGTTGATGGGAGGAGACAGTCGCTGTGCAGGAACACTTCAGCTGAATCATCAGGGATACTGGAGACCAGTGGGTGACCGTTACTCTGACTGGACCCTGAAGGAAGCAGCTGCTGCCTGCAGAGAGTTAGATTGTGGCTCTGCTGTGTCTGTAGAACAGAGAGTGAATTCCTCATACAGATCTAAGTGGAGTATCAGGTCTGACTGTGTTCAGTCTGGATCTGCTCTGAGGGAGTGTGTACGACCAAGATCCTCTGACTCCATCCTGAATCTCACCTGTTCAGGTAAGCCCATAAGTGACATCATCTATGACAGTAATGTTTCCAGTATGTACCTTCCTCTGTCACAGTAACAGTCGGTGGTTTCCATTGGACTGAACTGTAAAGTCATCCAGAATTAACATTAGAGATATCTACAACTACATTTTGACTAGTCGTAATTACATTGTGACTAGTCAGAGTTCTTATTCCAGATATCTATAACGTCATTGAGACTAGTCAGAGTTCTTATTCCAGATATCTATAACGTCATTGAGACTAGTCAGAGTTCTTATTCCACATATCTATTAGGTCATTGTGACTAGTCAGAGTTCTTATTCCAGATATCTATAACGTCATTGTGACTAGTCAGAGTTCTTATTCCAGATATCTATAAGGTCATTGTGACTAGTCAAAAGGACATTTAGAGATATCTGTAGTTCAGTCCTGACTATCCTAAATAACAGTTACAGATCTCTCAAACCTCATCATGACTAGTCAGAGTTGTTGTCATGGCGTTGCTCATCAAGGCTTCCCATTGGATATCGGCCCAACAAAGCATCTGAACAGTGTCAGCAGAAGCTTTTGCTAACTTGGATAGTTCGGTAAAGTGGGGAAGATTCACAGATTCAAACTTCCCTGATCAATAATTCATCAGAAAAACATAGTCAAAACACCAACGAGGGCTCTTTCTAACCGTAGTGAGGTAGACAACGAGCTACAAGCTCATTTTAATCACAGCGAACCTTTAGTCCTCCGAGCTGGACACACGACATCGGTCACTAAGGGAAGCTGGCTGTGAGACGAGTGGTTGGGGACCGCTGTGGATCAGAGTTAGAAGATTAACATGAAATAGAAAGAGCTCATCATCGAGGAATCTGTGGCCAACGAGAGCTTTGTTCACTAGAGAGTTGTGGTAGAAATTTACAGCCTATTAATTAGAATTAGAGTTATGACTAGTCAAAATGTAAATACAGATATCTGGAATTAGAGTTATGACTAGTCAAAATGTAATGTACAGATATCTGGAATTAGAGTTATGACTGGTCTAAATGTAATTACAGATATCTAGAATTAGAGTTATGACTGGTCTAAATGTAATTACAGATATCTAGAATTAGAGTTATGACTAGTCTAAATGTAATTACAGATATCTGGAATTAGAGTTATGACTGGTCTAAATGTAATTACAGATATCTGGAATTAGAGTTATGACTAGTCTAAATGTGATTTCAGATATCTGGAATCACAGTTATGACTAGTCAAAACAACGTTGCAGATATCTCTACTGAATCTCCTGTCTAGCTATTAAATGTTAAAACAGCTTGCCGTAGAAGTGGGCTTGTTTCTGAAAGCTTCAAACTCTCCACAGACTGCTGAACTTCACCGGACAGGACACACCTGTCTGTCTGTAGGCCTTTCCCATTTCACAGTATGTACATCCTCCATTCCTTTCCTGGCCTCCTCTCCTCGCGTCTTAATCCCGCCCATGAGAGATGCGAGCTGAGGAGGCGAGGAAGAGACGCGAGGAGGGAGGAGTTGAGGCAACAGGCTTTTAACAAAATGAGACCTTGGAGCCTCGGAGCCGTCATTTTAGGCCACATCGATTAAATATAATGTGTGGCACATTGCCACGCCTCTTTGCTACGTCACAGGTGTCTCTGTTCGCAGTTCCATTTCATCAATTTGTGTGTTATTTTAACTAAATTCTATATTCACGAATCCAAATTCTTCATGAACCATGTCAGATAATATATTTCCTCTATATCTGAATGTACAAACCAAAAAGCTACTAAGACATATAAACCACTGTAAGCTTTACAAGATATTTATCTAACTTTTATTTATTATTTAATCTCTTTTATTACAACCTTTAGTCCCGTGGCGTGTTTGTAATTGTAGACTCGAGTTGTATACACAAGTGTTTTAAACTTGACAACTGCTTCAATAAAGTTGATAAAAAAAATTTAAAAAAACACAGGTGCCGAGAAGACTTACGCAAAGTATACACAGCAAGCCTCCTTGCTCCTCCTGTAGCATTTTAGGAATTGGGATGTCCTTCAAGATGGAGCGCTGAGATCGATTTCTGGATCACAAGCTGGAGCACCGAGGATCGAGGAGGCACAAAATCAGATCCATTTAGTTTAACGGAGGGTCAACCAAACATAGAAAAACGTTTAAACGGAAACGGTGGTGCATTGAAGACTCTGTTGTGCTACGCCAGGGGTCAGCAACCTGCGACTCTGGAGCCACATGCGGCTCTTTAGCTCCTCTCAAGTGGCTCCCCGTGGATATTTAAAAAAATTAGTGGAAATAAATAACTTTTTTTTTGCTGTGAGGGAGTGTGCAAAATCAGATACCTCTTCCTCCATTCTGGATCTCACCTGCTTAGGTAAACCCATCAGTGACATCATCTATGACATCATCTAATAATGTACCCAGGTTGACACACACATGTGCCAGGTAGAATGGCAACAGACTGTCTGAGCAGCCATGATGGGACCCTGATGAGTTGCTACCTCCGTAAATCAGCTGCTGAATGCACCAAGATGTTTATTCTCTCCCTGGTTTCCCATCCATCCCCCTGCCTCTCCTATTGACCCTCTTCTAGCCACTGTCAGTGAGCAGTGAAAAGATGTGTCCTGATGATGAACTCATGTTGGAACTGTTCTGAGTCCAGTTTAAATCACTGAATTGTTTTTTCATGACATCTTTTTATTGAGTGTCTGGTGTCTTTTATCTCTCTCTATGTTATCTTCTGTCATCTCTCCAGACTCTGTCAGGCTGGTGAATGGGACTAGTCTGTGCTCAGGCAGACTGGAGGTGAAGTCCAACCAGTCTAGCCGGTGGTCCTCAGTGTGTGAAGCTGACTTTGACCAGCAGGATGCAGAGGTGGTCTGTGGGGAGCTTGGCTGTGGGGCTCCTTCAGTCCTCCAGGGGGCGCTCTATGAAGATGTGGAGGATCCAATGTGGACCAAAGAGTTCCAGTGTGGAGGCAATGAGTCTGCTCTCCTGGACTGTAGAAGCTCAGGCTCAGAGAGAAACACCTGCTCACCTGGCAAAGCTGTTGGACTCACCTGCTCAGGTAGAAGAGGAGCTGCAGCTCTGATCTGGTTCATTTCTGT